>RPOG01006342.1:7633-24632 GCA_008086565.1 Thalassoma bifasciatum | reverse complement strand
ACACACACACACACACACACACACACACACACACACACACACACACACACACACACACACTCTGATCCTCCTGCTGTGTGTTCCTGCAGCAGCTAAAGATAAAGAAGAGGAGGATAAAGATGCATAAGAAGGATCTAACCTCAGGGGACACAGGTGAGAACAGGTGACATCACAACAACTCAGCAGGTTTTTGTTTATTCATGATGTCAGCAAACACCTGGAACTGAAAACAACAAACAAATACAGTGAAACTGAGACCGTGGGGAAAAAGTTGCAATGAAACACAGACTGTGATGATACAGAAACAGTGAAACTGAGACTGAGACTTTGAGGACAGGTGAGGACAGGTGAGGACAGGTGAGGACAGGTGAGGACAGGTGAGGACAGGTGAGGACAGGTGAGGACAGGTGAGGACAGGTGAGCAGGTCGTGATGGTTTCCTTCTCTCTTAGTCTAAACCTGTTTTCAGTTTTCACAGTCAGACTCCTTTATCAGCACCTGTTTGTCTCATACCTGTGTTTAATGTGAACAGCTGACTCTGTGTGTGTGTGTGTGACACACACACACATCCTGCACGTCCACGTCCACTCCGTCCATTTGCACTCGAGAGACACTACACTAAGTCAGACTTCGACGACACAAAGGAGGTAGTCTCGAGCTGGAGGAGTTAATAAGTACAGACGAGAGTCTCCCCCTCCCCTCTCACACACACACACACACACACACACACACACACACTGTGTGTGTGTGTGTGTGTGTGTGTGTGTGTGTGTGTGTGTGTGTGCTCAGTGCAGCTAATGAAAATTTAAAGACTCTGCGTTGGAGCACTTTGGAATATTTGCTAACGGGGAGAAAAGCTCTGGAAGCTTCCAATGGTCGTCTGACATTTCTGCTCTTTGTCCTTCGCCGCTCTGCGCCGCCATCTTTCCGCCATCACTGTAAGACCGCCGTGACCTCTGACCCCTGACCTCTGGGTTCAGGTTCATGTCAAACTCAAACACAGGTGAAAACAGGAAACAGCTGATTGGCTCGGAGAGAACTCACCTGTTCACAGCAGGTTAATCTGTTGTTATATTCTAATGTTCAACAGTGAAATATTCCTTTAAATGTGTCAAAAAATATCAGCTACAGTTTTTTATTCAGGAGATATTTTCTGTTCTACACCAGAGTTACTCAACCAAAGAGACAAACTGTTAAAAACTACCTTTACAAAAGAAACTATACAAGTGGAGAAAAGAGGAAAAAACAGCAAAGAGGAGAAATAAAACTGAGTTTGAGGTGGTAAAAATGGGCAAAAAAGCAACAAAAATTGGCATTTAAATTGGACTTAAACCTGAAATACACAGAAATTGGTCTACAAGCTGCAAAAAAGAGGGAAAAAAAGAGTAAAATGGCCAAAAAGCAACAAAAATTAGAAAGAAAACTTTCTTCATAATTGTACTAAGAAAGAAGGAATTTATGTTTTCAAAAAGAAATGGAACTTGACTTTAAGTTTGTCACCAAATCTACAAATGAAAAGGTTATGAAAACGACTGACTTTTGTTTTATGTATAAGGGTCAATGAGGTCACATGTATTTCTTTATTCTATGAAACCTGTGTTATTTGAACACATCTTTAAACTATTAAAATATAACATGTTTTTTTGTGTTTTGGTTCCTCAAACCCCCAAAATGTCAGGTGGTGCAACCGTCCTGACAAGTATCCACAGTAATTAAACTCTAAAAATTGAATGTCAGTTATTGTAAATGGAAATTAAAAATACAGTGGCATTATTTTATGCTTCAACCTTTTTAAATAAAACATTCTTTGCAAATAAAAAGAATTTTAAAGCTGTTGAGAAATGTCAAAAACTTTTGTCCCGTAATTTTCACCTTGTCAAATGTCAGGGTGGTGCAACCGTAACATTAGACTTTTATTTTAAAGTGAAGAGAATAAAACAGGAAACAGGAAACTGCATCAGCCAGAGGAGCCCAAATGACATTTGTGACCAAGTGGAAAAGTTTGTAGATTTCTCTGAAATACTGATAAAAAAGGTTTTTTCACTTCATTGGTGACTGGAACAATTTCCATGTCAGGTGGAACAACCAATGTAATAATGTGAAATGTTATTTTAACATCAAATTATTTATCTTATGAAACACACTAAATGAAAATGTATGAGTCACTACAGACACTTGAGAGATACTTGCCAATAATTTCACACAGAAAAAATAACAGGAACATATAAATATATTTTCATATATTTGGTTGCTCCACCTGACATTTTTGGGTGTTCAAATTAAAAATATATAATAACTATATCTATAAGATGTGAAAAAATAAAACACTTGTCTTTGCTGTCTGTGCTGCCCCCTGCTGCTCAAACACACACACTGATCACATCACTGAGTCCACGCAGCTTTTTCTACACTTTAAATACAAAAACTTGTGTCAAATAATCACGATAATGTGAAGCAAATATAAATAAATATGAAATAAATGAATAAATAAGAAGAGAATAGAGGAAAAAAACTACTGATGTCTGATTTTGTTTTCAAATACCCATAGTTTGTCCTGCAGTTTTTCTCCCATACACACACATATTGTATTTATGTTTATATAAATTCATATATCTACACATGAACATTATCCTCATGTCAGTCATATTTCCATAGATGCTGAAATGTTCATAAATATGTTCTGTCCCTTTAAATAAATAAATAAACAAATGTGACCTGTTGCTGTTCATGTCTGTTCTCCCTCTGAGCACAAACTAAGACAGAAACTTTCTCCATCAGCTGATCAGCTCATTAACACTGAATTAATTTAGTTAATTTGAATTAATGAAGATGTTTCACTGTAACCGGAACTGGAGGCTTTTATTTTGGAGGGTCCGGGGTGTGCAGTGTTTTGGCAGCACAGAAGAAGAAGCAGCGCAGCTTTTATTGTGGTAAACAGGTTTTAGCTGCTGCAGACTCACCTGGAAAACACCTGAGACCTGAACCAGGTGAGTTTTCACCACAGAGACAAAGAACCGGACTCGTTCTGACCCGGGTTAGTTCTCTTACCGTGCTAACCGTGCTAACGGTGCTAACCGTGCTATCCGCGCTGACTCCTCCGGCTCTGGTTCTGCTCTGGTTCTGCTCTGGTTCTGGTCTGGACCGGGACTCTGGGATCTGTTATTCCGACTCAGTTTGAGCGTTTCATGGTTAGAGGTTCGTGCCTGAACCGGGTCAAGGATCCGGACTCTGGTTTGGAGGCGGACTTCCGGTTGACCTAGTTTACAGAACCGGGCTTTTTACGAACTACATACTTCATACTTCATACAACATACTACATACTACATACTACATACTACACACTACACACTACATACTACACACTACATACAACACACTACATACTACACACTACACACTTCACACTACATACTACACACTACACACTACATACTACATATTACATACTACACACTACACATCACACACTACATACTACACACTACACACTACACATCACACACTACATACTACACACTACATACTGCACACGAAATACAACATACAACAAAATACACACTACACACTGCATACTACACATTGCACACTGCACACTACATACAACATACAACACACTGCATACCACATACTACATGTTACATACAGTAAACTACACACTACATACTACAATACTACACACTAGATACTACAATACTACATACAACATACAACACACTGCATACAACATACAACAAACTATATACTACATACAACAAACTACACACTAAACACTACATAAAACGTTCAACATACAACACACTTCACACTGCACAATACATACTACACACTACATACAACAAACTACACACTTCACACTGCACAATACATACTACACACTACATACAACAAACTACACACTACATGTTACAATACTACATACAACATACAACACACTACATACTATGTACAACATGCAACACACCAAATACTTCTACATACAACATATAATAAACTACACACTACATATTACAATAATACACACTAGATACAACACACTGCATACTACAATACAACATATAACATACAACACACTACATACAAACTACATACTACATTCTTTATATTATATACTTCAAACAACATGAGATACAAAAACAACCTTCAACACGCTACCTACTACACACAACATACTGCATACCACCTGCCATATTATGCATACCACATACTGCATAAAACGTAGAACATATTGCATTCTACATACTTCATATGACATACAAAGAACGGCATGCAACATACTTAATACTAAAACACATATGACATGTGATGGTAGAATATAGTACACACTACTGACCTCTTACTACTGTCACATGTAGTTTGTTATTTGTTGTATGTTGTTTGTTATTTGTTGTATGTAGTTTTCACTTCTTTCACATGTCAAACATCCTCAGACGAAAACCTGCTGCTCACCTGTGTTTGTTCACCTCTGACTCTGGATGTTGTTGTTTCTCCACAGAAACTCACCTGTACCTGTAAGGTCAAAGGTCACCACCTGCTGCCCTCAGCATGGCTCTGATCTCTCTGGACGACCTCGAGGGATTGGACGACGAGCAGCTGGACGATGACATCACCGACAACCCCGAGCCAATGGAAGAGGACGATCGTCTGCTGAGACACTGGCAGGCTGTGGCCAGTACACACCAGGTGTCTGTACCTGCAGGTGAGGGGGCGGGGCCAGTACACACCAGGTGTCTGTACCTGCAGGTGAGGGGGCGGGGCCAGTACACACCAGGTGTCTGTACCTGCAGGTGAGGGGGCGGGGCCAGTACACACCAGGTGTCTGTACCTGCAGGTGAGGGGGCGGGGCCAGTACACACCAGGTGTCTGTACCTGCAGACGAGGGGGCGGGGCCAGTACACACCAGGTGTCTGTACCTTTAATTAAGGGAATACTTGTGCTTTTTTTACCTGAAATCTGGTCCCACCTGTTCAAGCTTTGTTTATATGTGTGTGTGTGTGTGTGTGTGTGTTGCAGAAATGACTGGACCGATCCATGAAATGTCCAGGAACAGCCAGCAGAGGGAGTCGGTTCCCTTCGCCACAGTTTCCTGTCATGAAAAGGTTAAAACCCAGATCCACATCAGACCAGATCAAACCAGTTTCACCTGTTGTCTCTAACCACACATTTCTCTCTCTCTCTTCTCCCCCTGTGTCCCCCCTGTGTCCCCCCCCCCCTCCTGATTCAGATGGGGGAGGTGCAGTACGAGGAGCGGGTTTATCCTGCGGGGAACTGGGCGTGTGTGACTCGTGGCGAGAAACTTTATGAGCAGAGCATCTCGATGGCGTTTATGAAGCTGATGAGGTTCATCTGCAAAGACAACTCTAAAGGTCAGGCCACGCCCACTCACCAAAGCCACACCCACTTTAACCCCACTCATTAGAGTATAAAAATCTTCAGCTGTTTTTCAAACCTCCTTCTACTTCGGCTGAAATACAGTTTGTGAAAACCTGCAGGTCGGTACCTGGGGATGACGGTTCCCGTGGTCAGTCACATCCACATGATGGAGGACGGGAAAACCTTCCAGAAAGACGTCCTGACGGCGTTCTACCTCCCCGCCGAGTTCCAGTCCGACCCCCCCCAACCCTCGGACCCCGACATCGCCATCGTCCACCGGGAACCGTTCAGGGTCATCGCCAGGTGAGTGTGACATCATCGTGAGGTCAGAAATCCTGACTGTCCCTGAATGCAGCGTATAAACCACACTGTGCTCTCTGATTGGCTGACACTGCTCTGACACTGTTCTGCTCTCTGATTGGCTGACACTGCTCTGACACTGCTCTGCTCTCTGATTGGCTGACGCTGTTCTGACACTGTTCTGCTCTCTGATTGGCTGACACTGCTCTGACACTGTTCTGCTCTCTGATTGGCTGACACTGCTCTGACACTGTTCTGCTCTCTGATTGGCTGACACTGCTCAAACTGTTCTGCTCTCTGATTGGCTGACACTGCTCTGACACTGTTCTGCTCTCTGATTGGCTGACACTGCTCTGACACTGTTCTGCTCACTGATTGGCTGACACTGCTCTGACTCTCTGATTGGCTGACACTGCTCTGACGCTGTTCTGCTCTCTGATTGGCTGAAACTGTTCTGCTCTCTGATTGGCTGACACTGCTCTGACACTGTTCTGCTCTCTGATTGGCTGACACTGCTCTGACTCTGTTCTGCTCTCTGATTGGCTGACAGGCCATTCTTCGGGACGACCACAGAGGAGACGGTGACGCGTCAGACTGAGGCATTGTGGGAGCTGGTTGGCGGGAGCGATGACCTGAGGAGGGAGGACTTCATGGTCGCCGTGTACGAGAACCCCAGCGTCCCTCGCCGCCGCAACGAGATCTGGTTCATCCGGCGCCACCTGTAAATGATTCCCATCATGCTTTGCTCTGCTCGCCATCACACACCTTCAGCATGAACTATAGACCAATCACAGCAGATCCTGACTCTAAAGCTCCGCCCCCTCGCAGCTCTGTCCAATCAGGTGTTTGTGTGGTGACCAGGTGTGGTCCTGTGACTTCCTGTTGTTTAGTTCCTGATGCAGGTGCCCCCCCCCNCCCCCCCCCCCCCCCCACACACACACACACACACGTGTCTGCTGTAAATATGGCGCCGTTAGCTCATTAGCTTAGCATGTAAAGAGCTGATTCCAGTTTTTGAAGTTTTCATGAAAGATTCAAACTTCAGGTGATGAGTCACAGGTGTGTAAGCCCCGCCCCCCCTCTCTGCTGTGTTTGATGACATTTTTGTTTCTCTTTCTGGACGTTTGACGTGAACTCAGCGTGTTTCTGCCGCCGCCGCATGTTTTCAACACGCTACTTCCTGTTGAGCTGTTTTTACTCTGTGATGAAATAAACTCTGATATCAGACTCATGGATTCAAGTGGGAAATATTTCTGTGCCTGAAGTTTCTGGGGGGTGTTACTGCTATTCAAACTTATAATCATGTGTTTTATTGGTGGTTAATAAATTCCTATCTTCACCCTGTGTTGGCGATTTGTTGCTTTTATTCATTTATTATGGTTTTTGTGTCTAACAGAACTGGAATCACAGCAAAGAGTTTTCCAGTAAAATCTTTTTGAACAAAAGTTTTTTTCCTATTTCTAATTGCTGATTTCTGAATCTCTATTTTCATTTATTTAATATTAAGTGTTTACTCATACTTGTTTTGTACAGAGACCAAAAAACAAAAAAGTCAAATTCCTTAGTTAAACTCACTGAAACAGAATAAAATGCTGTTTTACTGAAGTTTTGGTCGTATGTTANCCTGGTTCTAAGAGAGTAAAGCTGATACTAAAAGGTGACGTGGACGGACTGCCGGTCACTCATTGGTCAGAGAATGTCGTCTCTGCAGCTTCTGACTCTGAACAAATCACTTACAAGAGGCAAAGGAATAAGTCAGCGACGGGTTTTTAATGACATTTAAACCTGACG
This sequence comes from Thalassoma bifasciatum, assembly GCA_008086565.1. Lineage (NCBI taxonomy): Eukaryota > Metazoa > Chordata > Actinopteri > Labriformes > Labridae > Thalassoma > Thalassoma bifasciatum. The sequence continues at coordinate 17,172 of RPOG01006342.1, read as the reverse complement.
GCACAGAACCAGACTGAATGAAGACAAAATACAGCCCTAAAATGCTCCTTCATGATTCCTAAAGAAGTTAAAAGTCCTTTTTAAAGCAAAAAGAAGTTAACAGCAAAGATAGTTGGCTTTAAAGAGTCTTTTAAATTAAATCAAAGTTGGTCGGTGCAGGAGCGATCTGTCTGCCACGAGAGTCTTTAAGCACCAATCAGTCCATTAATCCACAGGGAACCAAAAAGGAAAACCAGTTCAAAGAAGAATGATTGATCAACAACAAATCTCTGCTATACCAGGCCCAAAAATCAAAAATTAAAGTGATCTCACTGGATCCAGGGAAGAGTTGATGTCAGGAAGCAGCTCCTTCGTTTTCCTCCGCGTGCAGCAGCACCAGGCTGTTGTTTACCTCCGTTGTCATGACGACCCACATTGAGCCGCTGTATTACTTTAATGAAATCTTTTAAAAGCTTTTTTTTTTCCTTTAAAGACCACGGTGGCACATATGTTAGTACAAAATGATGTTTGTGTGGTGTTATAGATGAACATGCACGCACTTCTGCGCAGCACTTTAGCGCAGCTGTGTTATAAGATCCACGCCCACCGTGAGTCTGTAGTCGGGCTAGAGGAAAAGAACCAAACCCAGTAGAGACGAGTAGAGTAGAGCTGGAACTGTAGAGTGGAAAAGAGCCATTATGTACCATATTATAACAGACAGTAACCTCCTGTACCTGTGTGTGTGTGTGTATGTGTGTGTGTGTGTGTGTGTGAAAACAGAAACAGAGCAGACAGGTGAACTGAACCTTTATTTACAAAAACTGGTCATTGGGACAAAGAGAAACTTAAAAACTTAAAAACTCAAAAACAGAATCAAAATCAGAAACGACAGGTGACAAAGGGGGCGGGGCTCCCAGGGAGGGTCGTCCAGGTAACATCAGATCAGGTCAGCGACTGTGGAGAACAAACACACAGGTGTCAGAGAGACGACAGCCAATCACAGCGCAACAAGCGTCTGTAACCATCTACCTGATGACCTCATCCAGCAGGAGTCACATGACACAGGTTTATTCTTAAACTATAAACAGAACCACAAGTTTTTCTTGAAGACTGATAATTAACAGTCACTAAAGAAGCAGAAAACTGATGTTTATTCACAGGAAAGTGAAAACACTGAAGTTAACGTTTAAAGAAAAACAAACACTAACACTGAACTTTGTTGAAATAACTTAAAGGTAAAAGTTTGTTCAAGTTCCTGTGAGAATTTCCTCAGTGAAATAAATAATCTGTAGATAAAAGACTGATCATGATCAACAGTTTAAAATGAGAAAATCTGAAACTAATTATTTCTGAACCATGACTCAGCTGTTTGATCAAAAAAGCTGACGCTGTTGTTTGTGTTGACGCCAATAATCGGCTCATTTCTGCTCATAACCTCAAACAAACACACACACACACACACATATATAGAGGTCTGTATATGTGTGTGTGAGCAGTGACATCATCACGGCGGTGGCCAGTAGCCCTGCTGTGATTGGCCGTACCGTTCATGGGCATCTCGTCGATCTGCGTGGAGTAATACTGCTCGATGTCTCTGAGGATCCTGATGTCGTCGTTCTTCACAAAGTTGATGGCCACACCTTTACGGCCGTAACGACCCGAGCGGCCGATCCTGAGAGGGGTCAGAGGTCAGGGGTCACGACAGCTGATCATGGAGGAGACTCAGAGTGTGTGTGTGTGTGTGTGTGTGTGTGTGTGTGTGTACCTGTGAATGTAGAGCTCTCTGTTGTTGGGCAGGTCGTAGTTGATGATCAGAGAAACCTGAGGGACGTCCAGACCACGAGCCCACACGTCTGTGGAGATCAGCACACGACTGCACACACACACACACACACACACACACACACACACACATACATACACATTTAAACTTTATATGTGTATTTATGCCTTGAAGGAAGTTGTAAGCACACACAGAAGACTAAACTCAACAATATTTTTGAGTGGTTCACATGTTTGTCATTAATAATGTGTCCATGTTTCACACTGTGCTTCCAAATTTTATGTACAAATTCATGTGTGGGTGAATTGTTTCAGAAAATGAATTAATAATGTCACTTTCTCAGCTCAGAAACAAGTTAAAAAATGTTTTTTATCCTGTTACTGGAAACACTGGTGCAAACGTCTCTTTCAGGTTTCAGTCAAATTCAAAACTTTCAAGACCTTTTTAATGCCACTTAAGACCAAAAACACATAGATACTGTCGATGTTTGGGGATCCTGCTGTATTACAACTACAATCACAGGGTTTACAGGTGAGTCTTACCTGGCCCCTGATCTGAACTCCTTCATGATGGACTCCCTCTCTTTCTGCGGCATGTCTCCGTGCATCGAGGACACGGTGAAGTTTGCCTCCCTCATCTTCTCTGTCAGCCAGTCCACCTGAAACACACACTCACTTAGTTAGACTCCATCTCCCAGAAGGCTTTGCTGCTGCTGACAGCTGGACACTGAACCACATCTGTGAATGTGTGAATGTGTCAATGACAAAAAGAGGGGACAAAAAGTTTTTAGGTTCATTATTTTTTAGTATTTTTAATTTGAGCACCCAAAAATGTCAGGTGGTGCAACCAAATATATGAAAATATATTTAAATGTTCCTGTTATTTTTCTGTGTGAAATTATTGGCAAGTATCTCTCAAGTGTCTGTAGTGACTCATACATTTTCATTTTGTGTGTTTCATTTCTTTTATTTGTGAATAAGATAAATAATTTGATGTTAAAATAACATTTCACATTATTACATTGGTTGTTCCACCTGACATGGAAATTGTTCCAGTCACCAATGAAGTGAAAAAACCTTTTTTATCAGTATTTCAGAGAAATCTACAAACTTTTCCACTTGGTCACAAATGTCATTTGGGCTCCTCTGGCTGATGCAGTTTCCTGTTTCCTGTTTTATTCTCTTCACTTTAAAATAAAAGTCTAATGTTACGGTTGCACCACCCTGACATTTGACAAGGTGAAAATTACGGGACAAACGTTTTTTTACATTTCTCAACAGCTTTAAAATTCTTTTTATTTGCAAAGAATGTTTTATTTAAAAAGGTTGAAGCATAAAATAATGCCACTGTATTTTTAATTTCCATTTACAATAACTGACATTCAATTTTTAGAGTTTAATTACTGTGGATACTTGTCAGGACGGTTGCACCACCTGACATTTTGGGGGTTTGAGGAACCAAAACACAAAAAAACATGTTATATTTTAATAGTTTAAAGATGTGTTCAAATAACACAGGTTTCATAGAATAAAGAAATACATGTGATGAAATACTCAATTCATGATGGAAGGAAATATTNCATTTTCATTTTGTGTGTTTCATTTCTTTTATTTGTGAATAAGATAAATAATTTGATGTTAAAATAACATTTCACATTATTACATTGGTTGTTCCACCTGACATGGAAATTGTTCCAGTCACCAATGAAGTGAAAAAACCTTTTTTATCAGTATTTCAGAGAAATCTACAAACTTTTCCACTTGGTCACAAATGTCATTTGGGCTCCTCTGGCTGATGCAGTTTCCTGTTTCCTGTTTTATTCTCTTCACTTTAAAATAAAAGTCTAATGTTACGGTTGCACCACCCTGACATTTGACAAGGTGAAAATTACGGGACAAACGTTTTTTTACATTTCTCAACAGCTTTAAAATTCTTTTTATTTGCAAAGAATGTTTTATTTAAAAAGGTTGAAGCATAAAATAATGCCACTGTATTTTTAATTTCCATTTACAATAACTGACATTCAATTTTTAGAGTTTAATTACTGTGGATACTTGTCAGGACGGTTGCACCACCTGACATTTTGGGGGTTTGAGGAACCAAAACACAAAAAAACATGTTATATTTTAATAGTTTAAAGATGTGTTCAAATAACACAGGTTTCATAGAATAAAGAAATACATGTGATGAAATACTCAATTCATGATGGAAGGAAATATTACACTCAGGCACAAAAAAAGGGACCCGTGTGTGTGTGTGTGTGTGTGTGTGTGTGGTACCTTTCTCTTGGTGTTGCAGAAGATGACGGCCTGTGTGATGGTCAGAGTGTCGTACAGGTCACACAGAGTGTCAAACTTCCACTCCTCTCTCTCCACCGCCACGAAGAACTGCTTTATCCCCTCAAGGGTCAACTCATCACTGAGGGAGGGGGGGCACAGAAAGAGGGGGGGGTTAGATTATTTCATGTTGATCCTACATCCTCTGTTATGTATGAAAGTGTGTGTGTGTGTGTGTGTGTGTTCTCACCGTTTGACCAGGATCCTGATGGGGTCGGTCATGAACTTGTTGGTCATCTCCAGGATCTCGTGCGGCAGCGTGGCGCTGATCAGAACCACCTGAGTGGCTGGAGGAAGGTAACGGTAAACGTCGTAGATCTGCTCCTTAAACCCTGAACGCAAAAGCAAACAACAACAATTATAAACAACAACAACAACAACATCAAATACACTAACGACACAGGAATCATGCACAGCTGTGTGAAAAATGTGATGTCTGTGGTTCATATTTCCTGTGTCCTCTTTTCTTCCCAGAATTCAGAACTTTGTTGGAAGCCACATATAAATAATGTGAGAACTAAAATGTCAAAAACTATTGTTATACTTTGTAAGACAAAGGATGTTCTCAACAAGAAATCTTTGTACACGCTGTATTTCTCTCTGTTACTCCCATATATGACCTATTGTGTGGAGATATGAGGAAGCGCGTATAAAACCAACTCTCAACCTATTTTTAAGTTAAAAAAAAGAGCTGTCAGAATTATTAATCACTCACATTACCTGGAACCAACAAACGCTTCGTTCATCAATTTGAAACCCTTAAATTTTATAATCTAGTTGAATTTAAAATTGCACAAATAATGTATAAAGCACACAATAGAGTTTTAATGATTTGAGGGGACGAGGTGTTTTCAAAAAAATGAAAAAAAGAACTAATATGAAGCAGAGGTGTGTTTCTGTTAAAGGTGTAAACTTATGGAATAGTTGTGACAGTGAATTAAAAATGTGTAATTCACTTTCTTCATTTAAAAACATGTTTAAAACCAAAGTAATAAGAAAATATGTAAATCAAATGTGAAGAAAACAACAACAAAATATTGGAACTTGGGTTGTGTTTGGTTGTAATATTGTTAAAGGATTTCATTGGATTATTTTTACTACTATAATATGTTTTGAAAATGTTTATCTTTTCTCCATTAAGAAAACTTATGGTGTTACTCAGACCATGAAATTAAGTTACATTAATTTATTTGTTTAATTTTATTTTATTTTTTGCAAAACGGGTCGGTAAAATAAGCAGAAGCTTCAGCCTACACCCTTTAATTAGCTTCAACCATTATGTGACATTTGGATCTATGATATATTTGTTGTGCGTGGTCTTTAAATGCTAATGGAATAAATTGAATTTAATTGAATTCAGTTGTGCAACCACAGCCTGTGACATCACAGCAGTCTCTCTGCACGCGCTCAGTCTCACCTTTGTTCAGCATCTCGTCGGCCTCGTCCAACACCAACATCTTTATCGCTCTGGTCCTCAGACTCCTGCGGCGAATCATGTCTGCACAGAGACAAACAGAGTCAGCGTCTCATTGGCTGCTTCACTTAGAGCCCTCCACCAATCAGAGGAGGGGAACAGACTCACTCACCAAACACACGCCCGGGCGTCCCGGCGACCACGTGCTGTCCGTAGTCTAACTTCCTGATGTCCTCGCCCACGTTGGTTCCTCCGATGCAGGCGTGACACTGAACGTTCATGTAATCTCCCAGAGCCAGCAGCACCTGAACGCACCACAGAGAACCAATCAGAGACCAGCAGCTTAAAGGTGATTGGCTGAGTGTGTTTTGAGGGCGGAGCCTACCTTCTGGATCTGTCCAGCCAGCTCTCTGGTGGGGGCGAGGATCAGGGCCTGGGTCTCTCTCACCTGGAGTCAGATCAGGGTTTTAGTTCAGGTGAGTTTGATCCTTTATCATCAACACTTCACCGTCTCTGTGCGAACGCCACAAACGCCACAAATGCCACAAACACAGCGACTCACACACACAAAGTTCCTGAATCTGGTTCCTCTGTGTGAAACTCACCTGGATGTCCAGACACTGCAGCACGGAGACGCAGAAAGTTGCAGTTTTTCCGGTTCCAGACTGAGACCTGTCAGAGATCAGCTGTTAGACAACATTCAGGGTCGTTACATCAGCGTGATGTCACAGGTCAGGTTCTTACTGAGCGATGACGTCTCTGCCTTTGATGATCTGTTTGATCGCTCTCTGCTGGATCGCCGACGGCTTCTCGAAACCTGAGACACCAAACACACACACACACACGTCAGAGTTCACACACCTACTCTGGGATTTAGGTAAGTTAACTCAGGTTTAACTCTGGTGTTAGTTTTAGATAACTCCAGCGAAACTCTGGGGTGAGGTTGAGTTAACTCTTGGATTGGGTTAAGGTAACTCTGGTTTAACTGGTGTTTGATTTAGTTAACTCATGCTAAAATCTGGTGTTAGGTTAAGTTAACTCAGGGTTAACTCTAGGATTAGATTTAGATAAAGCAAGTTAAACAGGAATTTGATTTAGTTAGCTCAGGTGTAACTCTGGGGTTAGGTTTTGTTAAATCAGGTTTTCCTTTGGGGTTATGTTTAGATAACTCAGGTGTTAGGTTAAGTTTACTAAGGTTTAACTCTGAGGTAAGGTCTAGATATCTCAGGTTTAATTGGTGTTTGGTTTATTAACTCAGACTAAACTCTGGTGTTTGGTTTAATTAACTCAGGTTTTCCTTTGGGGTTAGGTTTAGATAATTCGGGTGAAATTGGTGTTTGGTTTTGTTAACTCAGCTTTAACTCTAGAGTAAGGTTTAGTTTACTCAGGTTTAACTCTAGGATTAGGTTTAGATAACTGGGGTTTTCCTATGGGGTTGGGTTTAGATAACTCAGGTTTAAGCCTGAGGTTAGGTCTAGATATCTCAGGTTTAATTGGTGTTTGGTTTAGTTAACTCAGACTAAACTCTGGTATTTGGTTTAGTTAACTCAGGTTTAACTCTGGGGTTAGGTTTTGTTAATGCAAGTTAAACAAGTATTTGATTTAGTTAGCTCAGATTTAACTCTAGAGTAATGTTTAGTTTACTCAGGTTTAACTCTAGGATTAGGTTTAGATAAGTCGGGTTAAATTGGTGTTTCGTTTCGTTTACTCAGCCTTAACTCTAGAGTAAGGTTTAGATTACTCAGGTTTAACTCTGGGGTTAGGTTTAGATAACTCAGGTGAAATTGGTGTTTGGTTTAGTTAACTCAGCTTTAACTTTAGGATTAGGTTTAGATAAGTCGGGTTAAATTGGTGTTTCGTTTACTCAGCCTTAACTCTAGAGTAAGGTTTAGATTACTCAGGTTTAACCCTGAGGTTAGGTCTAGATATCTCTGGTTTAATTGGTATTTGGTTTAGTTAACTCAGACTAAACTCTGGTATTTGGTTTAGTTAACTCAGGTTTAACTCTGGGGTTAGGTTTTGTTAATGCAAGTTAAACAAGTATTTGATTTAGTTAGCTCAGATTTAACTCTAGAGTAATGTTTAGTTTACTCAGGTTTAACTCTAGGATTAGGTTTAGATAAGTCGGGTTAAATTGGTGTTTGGTTTAGTTAACTCAGCTTTAACTCTAGAGTAAGGTTTAGTTTACTCAGGTTTAACTCTGGGGTTAGGTTTAGATAACTCAGGTGAAATTGGTGTTTGGTTTAGTTAACTCAGCTTTAACTCTAGAGTAAGGTTTAGTTTACTCAGGTTTAACTCTAGGATTAGATTTAGATAACTAGGGTTTAATTGGTGTTTGGTTTAGTTAACTCAGACTAAACTCTGGAATTTGGTTTAGTTCACTTAGGTTTAACTCTGGGGTTAGGTTTTGTTAATGCAAGTTAAACAGGTATTTGATTTAGTTAGCTCAGGTTTAACTCTGGTGTTAGGTTACGTTAACTCAGGTTTTCCTTTGGGGTTAGGTTTAGATAACTCAGGTGAAACTGGTGTTTTTTTTTTTCGTTAACTCAGCTTTAACTCCAGAGTAAGGTTTAGATTACTCAGGTTTAACTCTAGGATTAGGTTTTGTTAACTCAGGTTTTCCTTTGGGGTTAGGTTTAGATAACTCAGGTGTTAGGTTCAGTTTACTCAGGTTTAACTCTGGGGTTAGGTCTAGATATCTCAGCTTTAATTGGTGTTTGGTTAAGTTAACTCAGACTAACCTCTGGTGTTTGGTTTGTGAACTCAGGTTTAACTTTGTGGTTTGGGTTGGTTAACTCAGGTTTAATTCTGGGGTCTGTTTGTCAACACAGGTTTAACATAGATCTGACTCTGAGCTCTGTTTGTTGAACCATTGTGAAATTTTGCTGAAACAATGATTTGATGTTTAGCTTTAATTCACTTAAACTTAACTACACCGTTATTACAGTAAACAAACACATGTGTTTGCTCCTGTTTGTCTCCTGCTCTGTGTACACACACATACATATGGAGCTAAAGGCTAACGTGGATGCTAACTGACCTGATTTCCAGGATTAAACTTAATAAAATGATAAACTTAATAAAATCATGTAATCACGTCAGTCAGATCTACGGTCTCTGACATTGATCACTAATTAATTATCTTTTATCTTTTCGTTCTAAGTTTCTGATTCGTGTTTTTGAAGACGCCACAGCTAGCGTTAGCACCCTGAGCTAACCCGGAGGCCGCGCTCATCCTCGGCCTCTCGTAGTGACCCTTACCCCAAACCCTCACCCACCGTAGGCGTAGATGCCGCGGAGCAGGTCCTCCCGGAGCCCCATGGTGTCGAAGGTCGGGGTGACGTCCACCTCCTCGCTGGTCTCAAACTCCACCTTGGTCATGTCCTCCTCCCTCAGGAGCCTCTTCCTGCCCTGCGTCCCGGCGGCTGCCATCCTCTCACAGAGCTCTTTATTCGGATAAAACTCACGAAAACCTCCGGAGCTAACGGCTATCGGCTAACGCGGGGAAGAAAGAACGCCGCGTGCGCATGGACGGCGACGAACACGGGACGTGACGATGCACGTGACGTCATGGTCTCAGGTTTTCACATTAAGGCGAGAAACAAACTGAAGACACCAACCTGTGGGCCGCGGCCCCCCGGCGGGCCGTGAAAGTATTGCGAATGGGTCCAAGTGAAGTGTAAATGGGTCAATGAGGTGACGTCCCCTTTTTTTGTGTCTGAGTGCAACATTTCCTTCCATCATGAATTGAGTATTTCATCACATGTATTTCTTTATTCTATGAAACCTGTGTTATTTGAACACATCTTTAAACTATTAAAATATAACATGTTTTTTTGTGTTTTGGTTCCTCAAACCCCCAAAATGTCAGGTGGTGCAACCGTCCTGACAAGTATCCACAGTAATTAAACTCTAAAAATTGAATGTCAGTTATTGTAAATGGAAATTAAAAATACAGTGGCATTATTTTATGCTTGAACCTTTTTAAATAAAACATTCTTTGCAAATAAAAAGAATTTTAAAGCTG
>RPOG01006341.1:12500-15000 GCA_008086565.1 Thalassoma bifasciatum | reverse complement strand
TTCATTGATGAGTGTGTGTGTGTGTGTGTGTGTGTGTGTGTGTGTGTGTGTGTGTGTGTGTGTGTGTGTGTGTGTGCAGCGGAGAGGGAGATCGTGCGGGACATCAAAGAGAAGCTGTGTTACGTCGCCCTGGACTTTGAGAACGAGATGGGAACGGCGGCGACTTCGTCTTCACTGGAGAAAAGCTACGAGCTTCCTGACGGTCAGGTCATCACCATCGGCAACGAGAGGTTTCGCTGCCCGGAGACGCTCTTCCAGCCGTCCTTCATCGGTCAGTTCACCTGTTCACCTGTTCACCTGCTCACCTGCTCACCTGTTCACCTGTTCACCTGCTCACCTGTTCACCTGTTCACCTGCAGTGGACAAGTGGACAAGTGGACAAGTGGACAAGTGGACGAGTGGACAAGTGGACGAGTGGACAAGTGGACGAGTGGACAAGTGGACGAGTGGACGAGTGGACGAGTGGACAAGTGGACAAGTGGACGAGTGGACAAGTGGACGAGTGGACGAGTGGACGAGTGGACGAGTGGACAAGTGGACAAGTGGACAAGTGGACTTCACCTGCTCACCTGCTCACCTGTTCACCTGCTCACCTGTTCACCTGCTCACCTGTTCACCTGCTCACCTGTCTGTTTACTGGACTTTAGAGTGAAATAAGAAATGATCAGCTCCAGCCTGAAACAACAGTGAAATGTGTTTTTTCATTATTTAAGGAACTTTTACTTCAGAAAACTGTAAGAACTGCAGATTTTAAAAACTCACTGATGGGAAATCTTTATTTAGAGTGAAGAAAACTGTTTGGTCTCACCTGTGTCTCACCTGTGTCTCACCTGTGTCTCACCTGTGTCTCACCTGTGTGTCCTCAGGTATGGAGTCGGCTGGAATCCATGAAACCACCTATAACAGCATCATGAAGTGTGACATCGACATCCGCAAAGACCTGTACGCCAACAACGTGCTGTCAGGAGGAACCACCATGTACCCGGGGATCGCCGACCGCATGCAGAAGGAGATCACTGCGCTGGCCCCCAGCACCATGAAGATCAAGGTGAGAGCCACAGGTGACCCACAGGTGACCCACAGGTGACCCACAGGTGACCCACAGGTGACACACAGGTGACCCACAGGTGACCCACAGGTGACTCTAACAGGTGACCCACAGGTGACACACAGGTGACCCACAGGTGACTCTAACAGGTGACCCACAGGTGACGCTAACAAGTGACCCACAGGTGACACACAGGTGACTGTAACAAGTGACCCACAGGTGACCCACAGGTGACCTACAGGTGACCCACAGGTGACCCACAGGTGACACACGGGTGACCCACAGGTGAGACACAGCTGACCCACAGGTGACCCACAGGTGAGACACAGGTGACCCACAGGNAGAGAGAGAGGGCGAGCGAGAGAGAGAGAGAGAGAGAGAGTTAGTGTTGGTGCGTGGTCTGGGCTCAGGGACAGAAATGAGAAACAGGAAGTACTGACGGTGAAGAGCGGCGGCTCCTTAGAGTGAGGATGGAAACCTTTGAGTCTGCAGCCGGAAACTTCTGACATCCCTGGACCGGTCAGTCTGAACACGCCCGTACTGGGGGGGGCAGAGAGGGAGGGGGTTACTACCTGAGGTTTATTACTCTGTTCATTGATGAGTGTGTGTGTGTGTGTGTGTGTGTGTGTGACCCACTCGTTGTGTTTGGGCGCACAGACGATGGCGACGGCCTCCGGCAGCATCAGCTGGTAGGAGCAGTGAGTGTGAAGGTCGACGCTGGAGAGAAACGCCGTCTGAGTGGGATGAGTCTGAGAAACACGGAGGTCAAAGGTCACACACTTGAGATCACGTCTAACTGAAAACTGACGTGTGTGTGTGTGTGTGTGTGTGTGTGTGTGTGTGTGTGTGTGTGTGTTTTAAGGTGTGAAAATCAGTGACACTGGATTAAAATGTTTGTTTTTGATGCAGAGTGAGACCTCTGTCTGTTTAACACCCCCCCGCACTGTTGCCATGGTGACGTCTGAACATGAACAGCAGCAGAGGTCACTGTGTGTGTGTGTGTGTGTGTGTGTGTGTGTGTGTGTTTATATCAATGTGAGGACCTGAAGTGTGTCGGTGTTTGTTCAGGTATTAGTCACACCTGACAGCTTACTCACACACACACACACACACACACACACTCACACACACACACACACACAATCCACTCATCAGTTTGCTCACACATGCTGACACATTCTTTATCAGTTCACACACACACACACGTAATCACAGATCGTTTGATTCATTTATCAGAAAGTTTAACAGATTTAATCAGAGTTACAAAGTGTGTGTTTGTGTGTGCACAGTGTTGAAATATGAATGTGTGTTAAGTTCATGAATAAAGGGTAAATGTGTGTGTAAAGTGTGTGTAAATGTGCTTACTGAGTAAATCATGTTAGAAACGTGTATTTGTTTGTCAGACGTGTTGACTGTGCCCAAACTACACGTGAAAAATGTGATAAGTGTGTG
>RPOG01006341.1:0-7500 GCA_008086565.1 Thalassoma bifasciatum | reverse complement strand
CACGTTAAAACGCCAACACACACAACATGCACTAACACACTACAGCGGGGGCGTGACTCTGCGCATGCGCAAAACTGCCGAGAGATGAAAGAACCAATCAGTGCTGAGCTCTCACTCTGACACACTTTCCCTGACTCCAACAACAACAACAACAACAACAACAACAATAATGATGAGGATGATGATAACTAACAATAATAATAATAATAATAATAATAATAATAATAATAACAGTGATGATTTCTAGTTGTAATCAGGTTTTATTTGTTCACCCTAATGAATAAATAAAATTGATGATGTTTAAAGAGCAGGTTGAGTTTTTATTAATTCCTATTTCCACCAGGTGAAACATTAAAAAAGAAACTTGGATTTTTGAGAAAGTTTTTCTTTCCTTTCTTTAAACTAATTTTTTTTCTTTTTCAAACTTGGTGCTGAGAATATTCCTTTACTTTTAAAGCAGCTTTGTTGAGGATGTTTTATCCATTAAATTCACATTTTTAAGACAAGAAGTTGAACTTGAGATGAAGACTCAAAGTTTTGGGACAGAATGTAAAAATGACATAAAGACAGAATTTTGACATAAACTGTGGAAGTTTTGAGACAAAAACCCACATTTTCAGGAATAGTATAAACTTTGAGGAAACATGTGACACATTAAGAAAAAGGTCAAAATGTTGACACGTATAGTTGGAATTTTAAAATAAGTCAAATTTTTGAATCATTTACCTAAAAATTTCTGCCTGTGGAAGAAAAGGAGGAAAATATGCATCAACAAAGTCAGATTTTCATTTATATTTCTATTTTTACTGCCAGTAATGGGCTTCATTAGAGTTTATGGGTCAAACATTGTGAATATTAAAGTAAATTAAAATAAAGTGAACTCAGGTGAGTTTTTGTTGTTCTTTGTCTCCACCTGCTGGAAACTGATCATCATCACACAAACTTTAGAAACTTTCCTCTTTTTAACTCAATAACCATAAAAACATTTAATTTCAGGATCAAGAGAGAAAAAAAACACTGAGAGTTTTTATTTAAGCTTCTGATCTTTTCAGAAAAATGTAAAAAAGTTTGAACTTCAGAGCAAAAAAAAACTAAAACCAGAACCAGAATCAGTTTAACTGACTCTGTGTTTGTGTGTGTGTGTGTGTGTGTGTGTGTGTGTGTGTGTGTGTGAGTGTGTGTGTGTGTGTGTGTGTGTGTGAGTGTGTGTGAGTGTGCGTGTGTGTGTGTGTATCTGTATGTGTGTGTGTGTTCTGTTCTCTCTTCATGTCTCATCTTGTTTTTTTTTCNTGTGTGTGTGTGTGTGTGTGTGTGTGTGTGTGTGTGTGTGTGTGTGTGTGTGTGTTGTAATAATGTGAACATCTGTTGTTTCTTCTTCATTTATCTGTAAATCTCTCACAAAGATTCAGACATGTTTATTCTCCTCTCATTAATTATTTGTGTTAAAGTTTTTAGAATCATCCTGATAAAGTTTCAGACATAAAAAAAGTTTTTTCCAGGTTTGTTTTAAGTCACAGTTCTGTTATAATCCTGTAAATAATCCTGTTTTAGTTCATGTTTCTCTCTGTTATAAACCTCTCAGTTAAAGTCAATCAAATGTGTCTGTTTTTAAAAAAGAGTTTAGAAAAAAATCCTGATTTAAAGAAAAAAGGAGGGTTAGAGAAAAACTCTGAGACTTTATTTAACTCTCCATACTTGTGTGTGTGTGTCTGTGTGTGTGTGTGTGTGTGTGTGTGTGTGTGTGTGTGTGTGTGTGTGTGTGTGTGTGTGTGTGTGTGTGTGTGTGTGTGTGTGTGTGTGTGTGTGTCTGTGTGTGTGTGTGTGTGTGTGTGTTTTATATCAGCTGGAAACTATCATCAAGATTTTCTGAACATGCAGAAAGAAAAATGTGAGAAATGTGAAGATCAGAATGAAAAAAAACCGTTTAAGTCGTTAAAGTGAGTGTGACATGAATTAAATGTTCACAGTTACAGGATTTATAAATGAGCATCAAGCTGCAGAGCAACAATAAAAATAAAAATAAACTATTAACATAAAACAAAATAAGAACTATTAACTTGAACCGTCCACAGTTAAAGAGGCTCCAGGTTCTGGTTTGTCTTTTCTTTCTCTCTTTTACTCTCAAACTCTTTTACTCTTAAACTCTTTAACTCTTAAACTCTTTTGTCTTGTTGTTGTTGTGGTCTGACCTGTTCGACTCCCTGCAGGTTAATTAGTTTTGACAGACTAATGGTTAAAGACTTTTACTTTGGCGGGGCCCCACTGTCTTCCTGAAATGATTCATTCAAAACCTTTAAAAAGTGAAGCTGTTGAAATGTGTGTGTGTGTGTGTGTGTGTGTGTGTGTGTGTGTGTGTGTGTGTGTGTGATCATTAACCTGAGAGGGTCCTTAAGCAAAGACAAACACACACACACATCCTCAGGTGTGTGTGTTTATCCGCTCTGATCCCAGTAAAGGCAGGTTACACTGGTTTACTTTACGGTCTGATGACAGGCGTGTGTGTGTGTGTGTGTGTGTGTGTGTGTGTGTGTGTGTGTGTGTGTGTGTGTGTGTGTGTGTGTGTGTGTGTGTGTGTGTGTGTGTGTGTGTAAACAGCTGTTTTTTGCAGTATTTTCCTGTGTCTGATCAGAAACCTGTTGACATTAACACCTGTGTTTATGTTTGTTTGTTTATATTCACGTTTATATTCATTTACAGTCGTAATATCAGATCAGCAGCTTTAAAACAGCTGATCTGAATCATGACTGTACGGTGTGAGTCCACTACGGTGGCCCTGAGGGTCAAAAAGCTGCTGTTTGTGTTTTTAAGTTGCAGCTTTTTGTCCCTCAGGGCCACCGTACTGAACACACAGAGAAACATTTCTTCTCTTATTGAATTCGTTCTGTCAGGACTCAAACAAACTGACTTTAACATCAACATTTAGTGTTTATTTATATTTTTATTGTTTAATTTGACAGTTTACAACAACAGTTAAATAAGTTAGAACAAAGGTTTATAAGTAAAAACACTAATATGAACAGAAACAACAAATCAAAATAAAATAAACAACACAAACAAGGATAGAACCACGAGACAAATAATCAAAGAAAACAGTTAAAATAAAAGAAAAAAACAGAATTAAATGAAATAATCACAACCAAGTACATTCATAAACTACTGTTTCAATGATTCGTGAGTTTAAACAGTTTTTGTTGTTTACAAAGAGAAAAGTTTTCATCTTTAATGACATGAATGAAAAGTCTTAAAGTGACTTTGGTAATAATGTGGTTGATGATGTCACTTCCTGTAGCCGGCCTGTCAGTCGGCGTACGACGGCGACGTCCATCAGCTTTACGAGCTGCTGAAGAAAGATCCGTCTCTGCTCAACGTGCAGGAGCAGCACAGCGGGGACACGCCCCTCATCGCCGCCTGTCGCCGCGGCAACCTGAGGGTGGTCGAGTACCTGCTGGAGAACAGGGCCGACGTGCACCTCAGCAACAAGGTGAGGTCAAGGTGAGGTCAAGGTGAGGTCAAGGTGAGGTCAAGGTGAGGTCATGGTGAGGTCAAGGTGAGGTCATGGTGAGGTCAGGGTGAGGTCAAGGTGAGGTCAAGGTGAGGTCACGGTGAAGTCAGGGTGAGGTCAAGGTGAGGTCATGGTGAGGTCAAGGTGAGGTCAAGGTGAGGTCAGGGTGAGGTCAAGGTGAGAACAGGGTGAGGTCAAGGTGAGGTCAGGGTGAGGTCAAGGTGGGGTCAAGGTGAGGTCAAGGTGAGGTCAAGGTGAGGTCGCCTAAACAGGTGGAGCGGTGTGTTACCGTGGTTACCAACTATCAGCTGTGAGAAACAGAATCGTCTGCTGCTGTGTTTGAGTTTCCTCATTAGAAACTTGACATGTTGGTGAATTTAATGTGTGTGTGTGTGTGTGTGTGTGTGTGTGTGTGTGTGTGTGTGCTCAGAGAGGGAACACAGCTCTTCATTACGTCTGTCAGAGGAAAAATCATCGTCTTGTTCCTCTTCTTCTGGAGCGAAACGTAAAAACTGAGATCAGGAACGAGGTGAGAAAAACAAACTCGATCAAACGTTTGTGTTTTTCTTTAACCTGAGTCTGACGCCGCTTTGTGGCTCCGCCCCCTTCAGGACGGAGAGACGCCGCTCGACATCGCCATCAGGAAGAAATTCACGAAGATCATCGTCCTGCTGAGGAAAAGCCAAGGAGCTCCAGAAAAGTAGATCCAGAAAAGTAGATCCAGAAAAGTAGATCCACTTTGAGTCAGACTGTTAGGATTAAACCAGAGCTCAGATATTTAAAGATTTAAAAACATCCGTATTTATTATTTCTGCAGCTTTAGTGAAACTTTATAACTCGTCATAGATCCATCAGCGTCAGAGTCAAACTCTGAGGAGGTTTTCACACGTTTCTGTTTTTGGAGTCAGTTACAGAGCAGAGAGTTCACAGGTTTGTTGTTGTTGTTGATGTTTTATTTACTTTGTGAGATAAATTAAAGAAAGTTTGTTCGACCTGATTCTTTTCTCTCAGACGTTCATGAATTTAAACTTTCACAGACTCTGACACCAAAACATGAAAACGTGTTTGTGACGTCACTGAGGGAAGAGACGTCATTGAATGGTTTCTACGTTTCTAACAGGGGCGGATCTATGGGGGGGGGTGCAGGGTGGCAGCTGCCCCCCCCCCCCCCCCCCCCCAAAAAAAAGCCAAAGCCTTCGATGAATCACCAACAGCAGTGACTGAGATAACGTGACATTAACCTCCACGACAGTTTTCACTTTAACACAGCGACATGAAGAGACAGAGTTCAGAGTAAAACTGAGAGAAATAATAAACAAACTCTGAAGAAACAAACAAACAGAAAAGTGTTTTCAGGACTGAGAACGTTTCCTTAAATTAATCCAGGACGAGTTAATCCAGCTTCATAGCACAGACTCACTAAAATAAAACTAACTTCACACAAACAGAATAAGCAGAAACAAAGCGAAAGTCTGAGCGTTTGAGTTTTTCTTTAATCAAAGTTCACAGAACAAGCCCCGCCCATCAGAAATCATGACACCTGATTGGCTCCAGCTGTGAGTCACACAGGTGTTAAACAGGTAAACATTCGTGTGTTCACATTATTCTAAAGATTAAAATCATCAGACTGATTTAAAATAAAAACATAAACTACTCCAAGAAAAAAAGGCTCAAATTCAGTTTTTTTACACTAAATTAAAATCAGAGAGTTCAGCAGGAAGAAGATTAAATCAGTTTATAGAAAAGTTTACATTAAAAAAGAAACTGTGTCTGCTCAAAACAACATCACAGGAAGAACATGTTAAAAAAACATTTAAAAACACGAGTTAAATCTTTTCATTCTCCATCAGAAACATGTAAAAATGTTCTTAGGTAAAAAGTTTAAGTTTCTCTTCAGTTTCAGTCAGTGATGAAGAAACAACAACAGTTAAACAACTTAAAGAAGAAACAATTATTTTATAAAGTGGAAAATTTAGGATTTTAAAAAGTTGAACTTTCACTTTTTATAAACTTGTAAAATTAAAATAAAATCTCAAATTTGCTGCTTTATAATTTTTTTTTTCTCTGAGCGTCGCTGTTAAAACTTCATATGGAACAAAGAAGAGAATGTAAAAATAAAGATGTAAGGAGTATAAATGCAAATACTCAAGTAAACAAGAAGATTATACACACACACACACACACACACACACACACACACACACACACACACACAGATATAAAACAGTTGTTTAAACTTTCCTCATTAAACCTAAACAGGACGATCAGATCCTCACATTCATCCGTGGATCCCAGTTTGTTATAAAAGTGTAACACACACACACACACACACACACACACACACACACACACACACACACACAGATACACACACACACACACACACACACACACCCTGTGGCGCCCTCTGCTGTTTCACTGATGTTGCTGCAGCAGCTTCAGGATGTCAGCAAACATTTGCTCTGGAGCATCAAGACCCCAAATAAAGTCCAGATGATCCCAGTGAGGAATGTGTTTGTGGAAGACCAGGTCAGACACCTGCACACACACACACACACACACACACACACACACACACACAGGTGTGATGAGTAAAGAGGTCGTTGTATTGTCGTCTCTGAGTGAAACCTTTATGTTTCTGAACATCTTGAATAAATTTTCAGCCTCAGATTTTTTCTTTATGATGCTTTAAACTTTTTTAACAGGTTAAACTTCACAGTAGCTGCAGTTCCTGTCACCACCACCAGAGGGAGACAGCGCCGCACAAACAGCCTTAAACAGTTGAACTGACCTGTGTGAGGAGAATGGCCACGTCTTTGGGGTCCGCCAGCGTATCCTGTCCCCCCGAGAACAGAGCAGTGGGAACCTTCACGTCCTGGACCCGGTACTGAGGGGGCGTGGTCTGAGGACGAGGACGGCGGGATGAGTTTACAGGAAAATAATAAAAATATTAAAAATAATAAAAAATAAAAGAGTCCATGCTCAGGTGGAGTCTCACCTGGTTGTAGTGCTTCATGTTTCCTTCACGGCCAAAGTCAAACGCCATCAGACGCCCGCCGTGGACCGCCTACACACACACACACACACACACACACACACACACACACACACACACACACACACACACACACACACACAGTTCAGTGAAATGATTGATTAAATGAAACTTAGATTAAAAGTAAAGAGTGAAACTATAAAAACTTTGATCAGCTGTTTGAGGTTGAGACGCTGTGTTTACAGTCATCAGGTTTTATTTTGAAGGGCTCGAACAAACAGGAAGTCCTCACCTGGGACCAGTGGACCATGTTCTGGACTGAGGTTCCTGCAGGACAGTGGGTGGTGTAGACGGGGGTCCGGCTCTGAGGAGAGAAGAACGGGTCAGAACACGGTAACACCTGAGACCATGACATCACTGCGGTGACATCACTGTGGTGACATCACTGTGGTGACATCACTGCGGTGACATCACTGCGGTGACATCACTGCGGTGACATCACTGTGGTGACATCACTGTGGTGACATCACTGCGGTGACATCACTGCGGTGACATCACTGTGGTGACATCACTGTGGTGACATCACCAGGTGTCTCAGGTGGGTTTGGACTCTCACCACGTTGAGGTTCTTCTCGTCGAAGCCGCAGAGCACGAAGAAGATGTTCCCGCAGAGCTCGCTGAGAACATGCCTGGCACACACGTGTTCGGCGAACCACTCGATCATGTGACTCTGAGGCAGGAAGTCCTGGCGCCCAAACAGGTCCTGAAAGAAACAAGAGCAGGAACCTTTAACTCAGGACCAGGACCAGGGGGGGGCTGGTACCTGAGGGGGAGGGGTTGGTTCTGACCCAGATGAGGAACTCGGGGAAGAACGAGAGTTTGGTCATCGGACTCTGCGTGAACTGGACGGTCGCCACGGGCGCCAAACCCACGTACAACTTTATCTTAGCGGCGAGCTCAGGCAGCGAGGAGAACGCTATGAATGCTGGGAAATACAAGAGAG
>RPOG01006339.1:0-24662 GCA_008086565.1 Thalassoma bifasciatum | reverse complement strand
TATTTTCTGATAACATGCTGCATTCATCCTTCATTCATCAGTTTGGACCAAGTTTCCTGAGCCTTTGTAGCTCACACATCCCCAAAACATCAGTGATCCACCTCCGTGTTTCACAGTAGGAATGGTGGACCTTTCATCATAGGCCTTGTTGACTCCTCTCCAAATGGAACAATGTTTATGGTTGTGGCCAAAAAGTTCAGTTTTGATCTCATCAAAAGAGGGGCTCAATGATATTGAAGCCATGAGACTGAGATGGCCACTCCAGAACCTCCACTTTTTTTCTGCTGTAGCCATTGACTTGACTGTATCAGCTTCACTAATCTACTCTTTTATTTCAAAACAGGACTTGGAGAAGGCTTCAGTTCTCGTTTTAGCCAACAAACAAGACATGAAGGGCTCGATGACGCCGGCAGAAATCTCCCAGTTCCTCACACTCGACAGCATCACGACGCACTCCTGGCATGTTCAAGCCTGCTGCGCCCTGACGGGGGAGGGGTGAGTCTGAGCCGAACACACCCCACACTCTCACTTAATGAGTCAGATTATACGACGACCTGCTAACAATGAGCTGTGTTAACCCTTTCCTTCCTCTCTCTCTCTCTCTCTCTCTCTCTCTCTCTTTCCTTCAGTTTGCCTGCCAGTCTGGACTGGATGAAGTCCCAGGTTGTTGCACACTAAACCACAACGTCAGGGATAAAACTTCCTCAAACTGAGCCAACTTTGAAGGCCTGTTAAAAGGCCACAGTGTCGGGATTATTTCCAGTGTTTTGGGGCAAACGTGGGCTTTTTTTCTGCCTCGCCACAACCACAGTTCTTCCCAACAAGTGATTTGAGAGGCTGCAGGAGCTTCACGGAGAAACAGGAGGAAAGTGTTTATGAGCACGGAAATCAAATCTTAACCTGTTATTTATTATATTCTGGTATAAGATTTACCTGTAGGGCAGAAACCTGGACTGTTATAACCACTTTATTTCCTTTCGAACACCCTGAATATGTTCGAAATACCAACAAGACTCAAAGCCATGAGTGCCACACTTCAATTATCTTCCTTTATTTACTGGTTAAGTATTAACTCAAGTATAATTAATTGTTATCTCAACGGCTGCTGCCTAATTCAGTATCTCAGAGGTTAAAAAATGACTTTTTTAATCACAGAGTTGGTTATGTAAATGCCAAACATTAAGCTTTAATACGACTGTCGCACAGCTGTAGCTCCGGCAACGGTGTACGAGTCCACTCCAGAATTATGTAATCCTATTTTGTGCCAATGAACAACAGGAAACTTCTGTAACCTTAAGATGTTTAATAATTTATTTAGAACTCAAAATGTTCTTGAACTTTCTACTGTATATTTTGGCACGTTTCCTGAAATGTGCCTGCTGCTAAGGACTGTGAGTGTTGTTTAAAGTATACATTATAAATTGTAATTTTTTAAGAATAAATATTATTGTTGATAATGTGCATTTCTTATTTATGTATTTAAAGGGTGGATTATAAGAGCTCATCACTTTGCTAATAGCAGTTAGTTTCAGACATAGTGACCAGACTTCCTCTTTTATCTGGACATGTCCTTGATTCTGGTGGTAAAATTATTTCTGGGGGGGATTTTGTAAAATACCTTAAAATGTTTGAGTTTGTCTCAGCTTTTTCTACCAAGCATTGATAGGGAGATTATAATGGACCCTTTTTCTGCCAGGGAGACAAATAAAAACGAAAACTTGGCTGTATCAAGGATCTTTTTTGGCCACTACAACGTCACCATTTTTAGATAAAAGGTCAAATTATTGGAGATAAAAAGTCACATTATGAGATGAAAAGTCAAAATTTAAGGAAAAAAGTCAGAGTTTTAGAATAAAAAGTCAAAATTGCTTGTAAATCTTAAAATTTTGAGATAAAAAGTCAGGATTCTGAGATAAAAACTCAGAATTTGACATAAAGAAGTCAAAAGTCTGAGATAAAAAGTCAAAAATTGTGAGTAATAATAAAAATTTTAAGACCAAAAGTCAAAATTGTAAGATGAAGTCAAAATAATGAGTTATAAAAGTCAACATTCTTGGATAATAAGTTTATATTTCAGTCAAAAAAGAAAGTCAAAATTCTGGGATAAAAAGTCAAAATTGTAAGATGAAGTCAAAGTTTTGAGATTATCTCAAAGGTCTGAGATAATAAGTTGAAATTTTGAGATAAAGAGTTAAAACATTTACTTTTCATCTCAAAATTTTGATTTGATAAGTGCAAAATAAAAGTCTCACCAAAGCCAATTTTATATTTTCAGCTAATGGAAATGGTCTTATGTATATTATGGATGTTTATATTATAGAAACCATTCACTGCAAATAGAGAAAAGTGTGTGTTTAAATACATGTAAAGGTTATGAAGCTTCTTTGTCGTCTTGAATCTACTTTAATTGAATGTAAACGTTCTATAACATGTTTAAGGAAGTAAAATCATTATGTTATCTAAAAAAAAAAAAAAGAATAAAGAAAATCGAAAAGTCAGGGGGCATCCGGATTTGAACCGGAGACCTCTTGATCTGCAGTCAAATGCTCTACCACTGAGCTATACCCCCGTGCGCTCCCCAATGTAACTGTATTAAGTATTTCAAGACAATCATTACACAATTTTTATTTATATATTGATATTTTTGTGGGTGAATTCTTGTTTTTTGGGCAGAATAAAACAGATTTATTCGACAACCGTTAACGCGTTTTCTTTATTTTAGACGAAACACTTCTCTATTTCGTCCGCGTGGGGGTGAAATGTGCCTTCACTTCGACTTAATCTCAGTTTATCGAGCTGTCAGTGCAAAACCAACCACTTAACAGCCATTTTTTAACTGTTTTTGCTTTAAAATAATGAGACTTTTACTAGTTTAAGGTTTTTTTCTCTGTCCAGACCGCGAACTGTTTACCGTAAAGAGAGAAGAACTGTCGTAATGAGAGCAGTTAAGGTTTAGTGGTTAATTAAACCAACCTGTGAAGCCTACAGGCTGGAATAGTTAGTGGTTTAGGTTAAATGTCAATAAACCAGATTTAGATGGAGAAAACAGCTTCTTATTTTGGACGCTGGAGCCTGAAAAGGTAAGTAATTGGTCCTTATTTTTGGTTAAAGGCAGAAATGATGCCTCATTGTCACCTGTGATGGATAAAAAGCTTTTTTTTTGTATAAAAATATAGTATCAATAAGGTCATTATTTAATAAATTGCATGTTGATACATCTCCAGTATCTGAGCCATGCAAATATTATTAAAGACAGCACTCCCTCTAGTGACTTTGATTTAAAATGCACATTCATATGAATAATAGATGCAGGTTTTTTATGTTTTTGTGTTGGTGAGAAACTTCTGTAACACATCCTGACTTATATGAACTGCTTATTGCACAAATATGACCACAAAAGTCTTGTTATATAAATATATGCAGTAAAACAGTAAAACATGATGGAGCAGCTGCTCACATGCAGGTTAAATGGGTTAATAAGTTCCAGCTGTGACACTAATATCTGAACTTTTCTAACATTTCAAACACTTAAATCATTGCTAACCTCCACAAAAACACATATCAGTTTCCTCCTTTGTGCGTAAATCCCTCCTGAAGTCCCAGGGGTGTTTTTCTCAAGATTTCACAAAGTCAGTGAACTTTGTTGCACAAACATGCTCCATGAATTCCCAAGTACAAGGACACATTTAAATCACTTGTAAAGAGAAAAGTAGTTTTATCACAGCATATTTCTTTCTGTTACACCATTTTTACTCAACATTATTAAGATTTGCATGAAAAATAGAAAATTGGAAGACTTTTACACCTTTTAATTGACAAATTCCATGCAGTAAAACCTAAGTCACTTAGTTTTAAAATAGAAATCTGCTTTTAAAATGGTTCAAATTATTAACTTTCAACTCTGGCATAATTCCAAAACTGTATAGTACAGTTCTAAAAAGTAGGAATGGGATATATGTTGAAGAAATGCCATTACTAACTCAATCATTTTGTCCTGCAACGATAGACTTTCCTCAATATCATACAATAAAAAAACATTTAGAACAGAAGAAGCATTGATTATTTAATGTAACCTGTGATAAAATCAATTGGCGGAGTCTCAAAGATCGCCTGAATTGGAGGTAAACTTAAAAATATACTCCTTTATTCAAGTTTTATCAGTTTTTTATGTGTTATACAAAGTGTCTCAGATTTGTGACGTGTCATGTGATCAAATGAGAAATGAAATTGTCCAAAAACTGTTGAAAAATACGTTTAAATCCCCTTAAAAGGTTCATTTTGGATTTCCCAATTATCCAACTTCAGTTTTTTAGATGTTGGGAAACAAGATTTATCATGCAGTAAAACTAATACATTTATAATAAATAAACAAAATATTCTATTAATTGAAATTTTTAATGAACACAATAAGAAAAAGCGAATATATTCTGAAACTGTGCTCAGTTTTTAATCAGTTTTGTCTTTCTAATGGAAAAAAAGTATTGTTGCAAATGTTGAAAACTGACTTGCGTTCACATTTAAGGCAATATTTCCAATAATTAAAATTCTTCTGTTGACATTATGCAACTGGATGTTGAGTGTGTAGATCAAAAATTACATTTTGACTTACTGTAACAGTGTCAATAACAATATTTTTGGTGTTTTGCATGACATTTTTGAGGGTTGTTACTAGAAAAACACAAATAAAATTCTGCATATCAACATAATCTGCAACAGGGGATAACAAAAGTTAAGAATTTAACATGTAAAGCTGTAAAGAGGAAAATCTGAACCCAACTTATGACTTTAATTGTGTTTTTCTTGTTGAAACTCAAATTCTGCAAATGAGTATTGAGCGTATGGATCAATAATTACACTTTGATTTACTGTAACAATATCAATAAGAATATTTTTGGTATTTCATACAAGTTCAGTTTTACATACAAATAAAATGTTGCATATCAACATAATCTGCAACAGGCGATAACAACAGTTAAAAATCAAACATGTTGCTTTACACAGGAAAAACTGAACCAAACTTATAACTTCATTTCCTTTTTTTAATTTGCTGTTTTGAAGCTCAAAAATGTCACTGGTAAAATATAAAAACACACCCTGTTTCTAAACTCTGATTTTAAATATGATATGATTTGTTTGTGGAGAAACTTGCTTTGACACTGGATGATTAAACTACATCATGTCACTAAGTTACGATCAGTTAAGGTCCGTAAAGTATGATTCATTATGAAGGATCCGCAGTCGGATTTAGATCGGTATCTTTGAGTTGAAGACACTTTTCCTCTGAGTGTTTTCATCCTTGTCCTTAAGAAACATGAATTTGAACAACTCCGTACAAGTACACTGTGTTCACATATAAATGCATGGGTTTTACGTTCACGCCAGAATTGATTTCATGTTTCTTTGTTTTATATTTGTTTGCAGGATCTGTGCACTCAGTGGTGATAACCCACACCTGCTGCAGCAGCACAGAACACAGCGTTCATGCTCCACATCCTGGGACATGGTACTGATGCTCTTTCCAGCTGTGAGTCCAATAAACCCTCAGCTGCTATTTTCTCTGCCAGGGATTCCATGTTTTCTCCGGTAACAGATAGAAATGATAAAAGCCGTGGTTCGCGCAGAGAGAGGGGCTGAAGTCAGCCACAGGGCTTGTTAATCTTCTCGGTTTTACGGGCCGTAAAAACAAAAGCTTTTACACAACTTCTGGAAATTAAAACTGTAACAGGGATGTTTTCTGTTCCATGTTTGAGGCTGAGACACAATGTTTTGCGAAGTGATGAATAGACGTGAAACAGAATGTGAAATATCAAACTTTCAAGTGTGGAATTGTACATTGCATATCTAATCTCACATGTCAGATTATTTACGGTCCTCGTGGTTGTTTTGGACACCACACACACTCACACACACACATCCAGGGGTCATATTTTATCACTCAGAGTGATGGGACTGAGGTGAGCAACAGATTTAGGGACTTTGAATCCCCAAATGAGAGGTGTAATCCTCCAAAACTCAAAGATATAACTCATTGTTCTGACCTTTATGGTCTCCCTGCTGCAACGCCTCTCCATCTGATCCTTGTGTCTTTGTGATCGCCATGGAAACGGATGAACAGCACAGAGGAGGAGAGAGAGGGTGTATTTAGAAACAGTGTGGAGAGGGTAAGATTCACAGGGAAGGAGGAGAGTGACGGGTGGAGGTTGCATTCGAGAAAGAACAGCTTTTGCAAAAAAAAAAAAAGAAAGTAGGAGAGAAGAAAAGAGAGTTGCATATTTTTTTGTTTAGTTGCGTATTTTTTTGTTTCCTGCAGAAAAACATGTCTTTGAGTTTGGTGATGCTGCTGCTCTGGGGCTCGCAAACGGAGCTGGTGAAAGCCGGAGAACGAGGAGAAACAGGTGAGTCGGTTTCTTTTCGCTCCATCACTGCTTCAAGTTTCAACCTGTCATATAAATCTCTGCATGCAAACTGTTTTAATTCTTGATTTTTTTTAAAGGCATTTGTTCTTAAACTCATCCGTTTATTGCGGCTTCATGCTGCTGTTACTATTTTAATTCACCATAAACCACAGAACTTCAGCAAAAGTCTTTATGGGGCGACGCGTGGGCACCACATACGCACAAAAGAGACTGACCTAGTTTACAACAAAGTCCACAATTAAAATACTCTCGTCCACAAGCATGCCAGTGAGTCTAAACAAGAAGCCACAAACAGCCATGTCTCTGGTGTAAAATTAGACATAGACTTTGTTTTTTCATGCCTCCATGCAAGACTTTGGCAGGAGATTTTAAGAGCTGTTGGATTCAGTTTTTGCATAATCCTGACAAAGGCTTTGCAGGAGGTGTGTCTGGGACTTTTTGAAGACATATTTTTCAAGCTGTGTGGAATTTGACAGGTCTTTTTTTTTCAAACTCCTCCAGAAATTCAATCTTCTTTTATAGCTGTCAAAGAAAAAAAGTTGCGTCACTTGATGTTTTTTGCACAAAGAGGAAACTGCAGATGAAAGAGCATCAAAGGTTTCTTCCGAGCAAGTTCTCAGCCTTCAAAATAAGAGCTTTAATTACCCAGTATAACCTGTTTTCCTGTGCTTAATCTGGCTTTATCTGCACGGCTCAGTTTAAAATATGACTCTCATCCTTAGGGAGCCATCGACAGCATCTGAACCCGACTGTACAAACACAGAGAGTAAAAAATATATCCTGCTGTGACCTCAGTGTTTGGCCTCCTGTCTTTGGTTCTGTTGAGAAGTTTGCTTAACAAATAACCTGAAGCAGATCCAGAGGAGTTGGAGAAGGATTGTAAGAGAGGATCACAGTGAGGATGTTATTGTCTGTCGATCCCAGGTCGACTCTTGTTTTATAAAACTGACGCCTGTGTTTAAAGTGAAACAAAATGACATGAGCGAAAACATTCAGCTTCCAGCAGAGAATTAACAAACTCAATGACTCATGATGTTATCTGGAACAGAGTTTGCATCCTTCACTCATTTCTCTTATCAGACAAAAAAAAGCTTGAAATAACATTTTTAGATTTCCATGCAGAGATTAGGTTTCACCAATCAAGAGTAAATTCCCCCAAATTTGGAGTATTCTTTGTCTCTTAATGTTGAAATCTACCAGGTTACCCTCTTATGGGGATGTTTGAAATTAAATTAGTCATCTTTTGGATTCCAGGGTTGTTTATAAAAAGGAGGCTCCTCTCAAAGCATTAATTTTAATTGTTTCTTGAATATGTCAGCTGCTTGTTTTCCATCCAAAACACATACAAAGAGATTTACCGATTTCAGCATCTTGAGCCTTTTGTAACGGAGAAAGGGGAAAGTCCGATTAATATGGAAACAAAACAGCTTTGAAGCTGGATGAAACTAAAGAATTGCACATCTGCATCTCAGCCTTGAAATGAACTATGCATGCTGATTGTGGGTGATGTGAGGAGACGTGTGCCAGCGCCTGCAGCCTCTGCTCAGGAAGGGTGTGTTCGCTCAGACCGCTCGGAGTTGACCGCTCACAGAAAAAGGACGCTAAACGGTGTGGTTTGGTCGCTCTTAAAAGAGTGGAGAGGTCAGTGCTGCGACCAAAACAGCTGCCCTCTCGTTGCATAAGTGTCTGAAATAAGAAGTGGACCATGTTTGGTCAAAATGAGTCTTTTAAAGAAGCGTGTTGTTATCTACTGCACCCAAAAGCTGCAAAACTTACACTTTTTTGAGATGGGAAATGAAAACTGGTTCGATAAGAAATGGTCAAAACCATCAACATCACCAGCCTTTATTCTGAAAAATCCCCTTCATGAGTCTTTACATTAAGCTGGAGTGGCAGGACCTTACGCCGACTATTCTTAAGCAGATAAATAAAAGTTTCCCAATAAAACGCTAATTCAGGATTCTCTGCTTGAAATTCTACTTAAGACGCTGCAAAACTAAACCCTTAAAGAAATGTACATTCGTCTCTCACTAGAGATTCATATTTAATACATTCAACATGTACACATCTCCTAATGTAACAAAAAACATATAGAAAACATGGCATTAGCTTGACGCTAATGTATACAGGAAATTGCATTGGTATGCTAACGGTTTGCGTGCATCGATATAACTTCAGTTTTGAAACTGAATTTCAACTTTTATTGCAGAAAGATTTCACAATAAGTTTTTGTGAACAGTATTCAAAACCCCAAAATGTGAAAATACTAACAGATAAATGCAGACTCGTGGCTGATATCAGCATAGCTACGGCAAGCTCAAGGTTCCAAATAACTCAAAGCATTATTAAGTGGTCAACTTCAGTCAATAACAAACAACAAAACAAGCAAAAGGAAAAAACAGAATCAAAAAGAGCATTTGTATCAGTAAAATCTTATCAATACCCAGCCTTTCAAATCAAAAATGATTAAAAAAAAATAGTTGAAATAATAAGAAACCAAAAGCAGCACGACCGGGTCAGAAAATAAAATGTGTCAAGTTCCAAACAAAGCAAAGCAACTTCATTATTATTATTATTCATCAAAATATTTCAGGAAAGGATCTCCAGATGTCATTGAAATTTTTTTTTTTCAATAGGGGGTGATACAAACTACAAGACATAATGTTATTGTAATATTGAAGGGTGCTTTTTTTGGATTGTAGCAAAAATCCTTTAATTTAATGCCTAATCTGTAAGTATCTGAAAAAGTGTGAGCCTTGTATATCAAATTTCTTGGACAACAATGCCATATGTTCAATGATAAATCCTGTGTTAAAGGTGAGAAGAGATGGTTAAAAGCTATCAATACATTTTGAGTATATGACTGATTACAGGAAAGGACTATGTTTTTGTCAAAATTAGTCTTTTAAAGATGCTTAGAGTTATCTACTGCGTCCCAACACTACTAAACTAACATTTTAATCACTTTCTAACTGGTTAGCATCATTTCTGCTCGGGCACTCTGAGGTTTTGTTCTTCCAGCTGAGGCGACACCCTGTCCTCTTTTCTTCTAACAAAGAAAAACACAGAAATGTATCATTGTTTTACAATTTTAGTCTCAGTTTGTTCTTTTGAGGCTTTTTGAAACTTCATATCTCAGAAGAAGAAACTCTTTAAAAACAGTATATTCCATATATTTGGTACATGACATGAGAGTGTGAGTGTTTTGGTTGGTGCAGATGAAATGAGCAGATGTAAAATTTAGTTAACTCACTTTGTATCGAGTATCCTCACCCCTCCCATTGAAGGAAATCAGAAGACCTAATTACTCCACACCACACCAGCTCTCCTCTTACCTCATAGATGCCATAACAGGGTGGATGCTGCGCTCAGTGATCACACACATGGAGGTTTAATTTATGAGCAGCCACGCATGCTGTGACGCACTGTTAAATTGAATCAAAGGGTGGAGAGAAAGGCTCATGAACAAACACAACCGGCTTCTTCTTTATGAGGTCAGAACATTTGGGTTGTCACTTCAGTAACTTGTTTAATGACGGAGTTAAGGTGGATGTGAGAAGGATATCAGTGTCACAATGCAGAGTGAAGCCCTGCACAAAATGTCATTTGAAGTATAATTATTGTGTTTAATAAAGGACATCTGTTCTGTCAGTTTGTCTCTAAAAGAGTGGGAGTGTTGTCTACATGTCAGTCTGTCTGCAGCAGCACATAAAAACACACACAGGCTGTTTTAACATGTTTTATTTCAGAAAGATGCACTTCATTGTGGGTTTTATTTCCAGGAGGTGGAGTTCATTTGTCTCACCACATTTTTCACATCTTCATGAGTTACTCCTCCTCTCTCTCTTTCTCTCTCTCTGATGAAATCTTTCAAGCCATGAAGTTTTGTTTTTAATAAGCATAATCCCATGATTGCTTTTTCGAAAATGTCTTGAATCGTTAAGCATTTTAAAATAAGCATGAAAATCTGTGCTGGCAGAAAGTTTCATCTCAGCCTTTTCTCAAACATGTTGTGACAAAATCAAAGTAACTTGGCAGGTTTGGGTTTCAAGATAAAATCTAAACTCTGATACTAATAGACTGTAGGGGGGTGTGGATGTCACTGCAATTAATTTAAATCAGGCGTCAAAGACAGGATGTCGAAATAAGTGGAGTTTTTTTAATTTGATTTGAAGAAAATGGCACTCATGTCGACACATAAATGGGTAAAACTACCAGAAATGTTTCAATAATGTGAATATTGAGACATATGTAGGGAACAGCACATTTTAATATCTCTTCATCATCATCAAAAATGCCACGTAAAGAATGTAAAAACAGACTTTGGCAAAGAAAAGACATCTAAAAGTGTAGCAATTCATGTTAGACAAGTTAGAAATCTATGGAAGCCCATTTAGTTTCCACCAGTTAAAAAAATAAAAATGAAAAATTTGCTTTGTAGAGATTTTTTTATCTGCCCATGTTAAGTTTAGTTCTAAGATAAAACGTCAAAATTTCGGGTTAAAACCAAGCAACTACCTCCGGTCTGAAAATGAGAGACAATGCTAAAAAGCTGCTGTTCCTCTAGTGACCACTTGAGGCTGGCTCCGGAAGTACCAGAAGTCACATACACACCGAGCCAAAAAAAAGCAGTTTTCAGAATTTTAAACTAGCATATTTAAAGCCTGGTATAAAAACCGTCTCCCCTTTGATCGCCAATTTAGCTAATGGCACACATTGTTCAGAAGGTGATTTTTTCTCTAACGAGGCTGTTCGGAAGATATCAAGATTTAGAGCTCGCCCAATCAGAGGCACAGGTCTGATCACGTGGTTGATGGGCGTCCAATGGCTGTGAGTTTGGGCACTCGTCACCTGTCCCAATTCAAATATGGCTGCACCAGCTTCAATTTTTTTTTTCTTTTGGTACAAAACTCGGCTTCAGAAACAGACGCGTGATGTCACGGTGACTACGTCCATGTTTTATACAGTCTATGGGAAAAACAAACCGCTTTCCACAACATCGGGGAACTGTTGTGTGCCCTTTTGCGCCACAAATAAGATAAAAACTCAGATCTTAAGTTAAATACAGAAGCACAGACCCAGGCGGAAGAAAATTTCGACTTAATTATCTCAAAATTTTGACTTACATCAGCAAAAAGAAGTGTTTCATTTTTATTTTTTAATTGGCGGAAACAGGCTTCCGTAGAAATCAGCCATCTGCTTGTTTTAAGACATTAAGTTTTATGATTTAACAAAAACTGGAGATACATCATTCACTTTCGGTAAAATGTCACAAATAAAGGTAAATACCCATATTTAGACATTTTTTAAGCCAACTTTTGTGTCTATTTTATGGCATAACAAATCTGTGTCAGTGATTGTGATCAGCTTGTGCAGCAAAACATGTAGGAAGCATCTGGATTAACAACTTAAACGTCCTCACTCTTAGTTTTGTGCTTGTTTAACATGCAGTGATCACCTGTTACCTGTGTTAGCATGATGAGTCAGCAGAAAAACAACCTCACACAGGTGACAGATACTTTCACACTCTCAGGGTGAAATGTTTGAGATTGGGTTTTAAAACCAGATCACTTCTCAGTCTGGCTGATCACCCTTCTCAGGTTTGCTCTGTTCAGATTATAACCCCGACCATTATAGTAGATAACGTTAATCCGACATGTTGACACAGAAGCAGCAGAGACAAACTCCTCGCGGCAGCCGCGCTGACCACGCGCCGCTGTGTCCGAGGGCGGGAACCTGAACTCCACGGAGAAGGGTTTCCTTGGCTTTTTTTTTTTTTTTTTTTTGAGCTTCCCATCGGACTTTCGAAGCTTTTTAAAGGATCCCAACGCTTCTGTCAGCAGCTCCCATCGTTTACTGAAAGCACAAGAGGAAAACAGTGAACGTTAAGGACGGTGCAGCTCCCTAATAGGGTTAGGTCTGGAGGCTCCGGCTCCGTGGCACAGACTTTCAGTTCCGGGGGATGTATTTATAGGGGTCCTGTGCGTGACGTCACTCTGACGCCGTTGTGAATGTAAAAGAGGCGCAATCGAGCTCCGTGTACCGTAATGAATAGAAGATTCAGACTTCTTTTATTGTCCTTTCCCAAATTAAACACTGGCCTGAAATGTTGACAACACATTGTTAAGGGTATAAATATATGAACAAGTAGAATGAATACAAATAACTAAACAAGGATAGAGACAAAGAGCGACCATTAAACAAAACAAAACAAGACAAAACAAGGAGGATTCAAGGATTCAAGGAGTTTTATTGTCATTCAACCCATGTAAAACATGGGTGGGACGAAATTAGGTTACCCTGGTCCCAGAGCAAGCCCAATCATAGAAATGAGAATAATAAATATATACAAATATACAATAAAAAAGAGAATAAAAGAAGAACACAATCAACTAGCATTTTTAACAAATAGACAGAATAAAATAATAAACTGTGAAAAAATTGTGCAAAAAATATAAAAAAAAATAAATTTAAAAAATAGAAATAAAATAAATTGTGCAAAAAAAAAAAACATTGACTGTAATTAAATATATCTTGTCAAATGGTTCATCTAAATGCATTGACTTAGATGTAAAATTAATTTCAGCATAGTTGACCCAAAATGTATTGCTTTCAACCAACCTAACACATTAATATGGAACCAGTTGACAAAATAAATTTCATTGAAGTCAGTGTAACATTTCTTTGAGTGTTTACATGTTTACATACACTAAAATAAACGAAAAATAATTTTACTTTCGACTTGATTGACCCTAAAATTGTTGTAGACAAAATACATTTTGCTAAAGTCAGCATTTCTTTCTTTTTAGTGTATACATAAATCACTCAAAGACCGAAACATTGACTTTAATTTGATTTATTTTGTCAACTGACTCCATGTAAATGTATCAAGCTAGTGTGTAACGATGGACAAAGTTATTTTAATAGGAAAACTGCGTGAATTTGAGTACCTACGATTGAGCTTGATAGTAGTTGAGTGGTAATTTTTGAATATAAATGGTTATTTACAAGCAGATAAAATAAAATATAGGAAAACATTGCACTGACAAGACAGAACACTCAAAAAAATTAATAACTGAAACATTCATTGCTCGAATTTATTGTAAACTGGTTCAGTGTAAATGTTTTAGGTTGGTTGAAAGCATTAACTTTGGGGTCAAATTAGCTGAACTCAAAACTTTTCTGTCAACTACCCCAGTCTATTCATATGGAACCAGTTGACAATACTTTTTATTAAAGTGAATTTACTGGGTTTTGAGTGTATGAAATGCAACAGCATGTTCATAGTCAGACTTGTATGTTTACATGAGTTTTTAAACCAGCCAATAGAATTTACACACCATCCTGTAAAGCTTATACATCTGTGTCTTTGACTGTTATTTAACAAAGTGAATACTATAAGCGACTCGTGTATATCTAGACAAAAATAAAATTCATTTGCAGGTTCCAACTATTATTATTGTTCATAACCTTGTACCGGAAGATTTGTCTTTTCCATAGGAAATTAACAGTGGTGTTAGAATAAACTCAACATAAACTATGAATATGTGGTTTTTAGTGTGTGGCTTGAGAGGAAGCAGGATGTAACATAAAGTGCCCAACATTAAAACAAAGTCGACCTACCTCAGTGTGCTTATCACGGATGGTTTACAGTGTTTATTGGTTGTGGCAGCTCCTTCAGAGCTTCTCTACAGCATCTCTGATTTGTTTTTGCTTTCTTTCAACATTGGCTCCAGCTGACAAGGCCGGCACTTACTCTCCAAACACAAAGAGATATTTCTCATGGTTCTGGGCGAGTGTGTGCTGAGCCTGTAAACTGTGAACAATGCTCCTCTAAAATGTTATATGACAGAGTGTGGAGCCGCTGCCAGGGGATAATAAAGCTTTGGTGTGATGCATCAGTTGACTCAGAGGAGGATGTAAATACTCGTTTCGTTACCTCACGACATGCTAACCTGATTTTTATTGTTTTGGACAGAGACCTGGTACAGCGTGACGTCACAAACCGGCCGGGACATTCATCATCAAAGAGCTCAGAGGTCAACTTCTGGAGGGAGCCCAGCGGTCCTGGGTGGAGGACTCACCATCGACACTCTGCCAAACAACATGACACGCGTCGTGGTGAGAGCTGCACCACACTTTTTGCCATTAAAGTCATGGCGTGTGGCGTTTGTCATGTTCCTGTCTTTGTTGTATTTGTCTGAGCTGGAGTTAAACACTGCCCTCTTTTGGAAAAACTCTTGAAGAAGTACATGACGTCACATGATTTAACCATGTGCTGAGTGAACTTTTAATGTGACAGTCAGTTAGATACACTCCCTGAACGCTGTCACGCCACCATGACCTTTAATTTCTCTGTTTTTCTTTCTGTCAGGAGGATTCTGGGAAGTATTACACATGGCGTAGCTATGGCCCAGAGGACAAGCGCACTAAGGAACTATGGGTAGACATGAATGACGTTCGACATGGCGAAGTTAGAGTCCACGCCATTCTGTCGAATTCATACAAACAGGCTGTGGTGAGTCACAAGAATTAGTTTTAAATTCATCTCTGATGTCCTATTTGAGTTTACTCATAGTTATAAAATGTTTTGTACTTGTTTTCTCAATCATAACACTTTTTAAAAATCATTTTTGAGTTGTTTTTTACAAGAGAGTTGTCACAAAGGGATCGACCGACTATTGGCGCCAGATATTTTGACCTAAATCTGCATCGGCCTTTTTTAAATCTGATGGCCGATATGAGATCATTTTTGAACAAAGACAAGTGAAAGATGGAAAAAAAACTTCTGTATTATTGCAATTTTGGAAACCTTTATTTATGGTAAGAAATAAGATTAAAAATAAGATAAAAAGATGAGCTACACTAATAATAATAACAACAATAATGACAACAACAGCAACAATAATCATTATTATTATCATTACCGCTACCATCATCATTACTGTAGTACTAAAGGCTTCAGATAGTTATTAGAAACTAGCAATGTTAGAAAAAAAATAGGAATATATTTTATTATATACTGAAAATAAGACAAACACTTTCTGAGATTTCAGTTTTTGCAGTGGAAGCTTTGTGGCGTGAGATGTAACAGAATGTGAAAGTAAAAAGTAATGTTAAAAGAAGAAAAGATTTTTGTTATTATTCCAGTAACAGTTGATCTCAGTCTGATTTATTAAATAACACAGGTCGGGGATTCTAAAAGAATCAGGATTTGCTGGTTTACACTGAGGCCAACACGGCTGCCAGATGCCGTCAGCACCTGGCAGCCTCGACCTCCACTTTCTGTTTGACACCTGGCACCTGTACAATTCCCACAGCTCGCTTTAACAGGATTTAGCGGAACGAGTATTCCTGTACTCGGAGAACTCTGGGATTATCAAATGGAAGCAGAGTTAATGAAGCAGCAGCTGAAGCAACAACTAAACATCACGTCATGGTCATGATGTGGTTCCAGCTGCTTCGTCATCATTGGTTCGTGTAAATTACCTGTGGGTTTTAACCTGTCATGGTGTTGAAGTTTCAGAGATTATCTTTGTTGAAGTCCCATCATCCTCAGTGACTCACTCCTTCACTGCACAGTTGATCCAGTCACTGAAGGATTACAGAACAGTTGCATCAGACTGAGAATAAATCCTGTAACAGAGAAGACAAGGTGGAGTCTGCTGCTGTAAACAATGATTTCTCTCTAACTGTGAAAGTGTGTCAGGGGGTATAGCTCAGTGGTAGAGCATTTGACTGCAGATCAAGAGGTCCCCGGTTCAAATCCGGGTGCCCCCTTGTTTATTCCACCTTTGTTTGCCCAATATGAACATCAACCTTTATTTAAGGATCTCGGAGAATCATTGAGAGTGAACGTCATTTCCAATGAGGCAGAGAGAACATAAGAAGTGACAAAACATCAATCTGAATGTGTTGAAGCAAACACCAGAATTCATGAGTATACCTTAGAAATAAGAGTGAAAATAAAAAAAAAAAACCAATCAAATACATACGACGGAGTATTAGAGCCACATTAAGAATTGATTGTCTTATTAACTTGATATTTTACTAAGGGATTTAAGTCGAAATGTATTATTTTACCACGAGATTAAAGTCAAAGTTAATTATTTTCACTACGAGTTTAAAGTGGAAACTTATTATTTTACTACGAGGTTGAAGTAAAAAATAATGACGTAATTTACTACGAGAATAAAGTAGACTGTAAACTGCCGAAAAACTGGGTATGCTCAGTGAGCAGAACATTAACTTTAAATAACATTAAATAAGCATTTAATCTTACCTGCTACCTGCAGCACTCTCATTCTCGTTTCATTCTTCTTTTTCTTCTTTTGATTTGATGGTTTCCTTACCTACTTCCGAAACTACTTCACTTCGACTTTAATCTCATTGTAAAATATGAAGCAAAAAAAAAAAGAAATTCTTAATGTGGCCCTAATACTCCGTCGCAAATACATGCATTAAAATAATTTTGAAAATTAACCCTGTAAAGCCAAACCTATCAAAAAATAGTCAGAAAATTCCAATTTTTTAGAACTTAGATTTTTATTAACCCCCTTAACAAAATCCACAAAAAATATTGCGTCATCATTTCATTCATGACATATTTCTTGCATCACATCCGACACACTGGGCAATTTTGTGAACTATTTGATCTATTTTTTTTTAAAGTTTATTCATTTATTTCATGCAGAAAACACTTATTTTAAAGAAAAAGTAGCTATTTTGATTTTATTCTTGCTGCAACTTTTTGAAAATAAAGCATTTTGAAAAGTGCTAAATACAACTTCAGCCGACTGCAGTAATATGACAATCCTCAAGGAGGTAGAATATGTTTTTAAAACTAATTACGACCACATGAAGAAATAAAAAACATAAACTTTCAGGGAGAAAACTCAAAACTTTTGAGCTCTAACAACAAAGGATTTGTCTTTCTTCACACAGATAACTTAAAAATAATGTTTGAAACCAGCGGTGTACACAGAGGGGGTGTTTAAGTGTCTTATTGAAGCAAAAACAAACGCTGAAGTGTCTGCCTGGTTGGAAAAACACACTAATGTGCCTTTTTGGCTGGTTAAAACATGATGAATGACTTCCTGGGAACCAAAACATACACTAAAGTGTGTTTTTGGGTGCAAAAAATTGCACTTTTTTTGCCTTTTTTTCCCCCACCCCTGCCCTTCAAAATTTCTGTGCACGCCACTGGTTATGACAATTGGTGAATGGCACTGAAAACATCCTAGAATTGAGATATGTCATTGTGAAGGTGATGAAGCTGCATATTATTGCTGTGACATTAGTTGTAGATAAAAAATGTCTTTGGCCTCGCTGGAAAATTGTGATGTAAAAATGAAGTCACAGCCCAAATAAGGTTGTGAAACACTTGTTCAGAAAACATCAGTCAAATATACAAATCTAATATCTCTCCTGCTGTTCTTCTCCTTTCTTTTCACAGAGGGTTGCTCTGTCGTTTGCTTTCCCTTTTTACGGACACTACCTGAGGCAGATCACCATAGCAACTGGAGGTACTTTTCTTTTTCACAACAGATGTTCAAGTGACCTTAACTACATGTTATCAGAGTGGAGGAGTGTTTTTGTGAAGGTAACACTTACATCTTACATATTTTCCCATCTGGGTTATGTTTTTTTTTTTTTTTTCAGGGTTTATCTTCACAGGAGAAATTATTCACCGTATGCTGACGGCGACACAGTACATCGCTCCGTTAATGGGAAACTTTGACCCCAGTTACTCCAAAGACTCCACCGTGCAATACTTGGATAATGGTGAAATGTTGAATGATGTCAACACTTATCACTTCTGAGATTTATCACCCAGTTTGTGTGAGTGTTTTTTGGATATGTTTGTGTGCAGGTGAGGTGTTTGTGGTGCAGTGGGAAAAAGTCAGACTCCCTGGAAAAGAGTCGGCAGGCGGTTTCACGTTTCAGGCCGCACTTCACAAATCAGGAACCATCACGTTCAGTTACAGAGACGTAAGAAACACCTGTTCTCTGTGCTTTTGTATTCACTTTTTAAACCTCCTCACTTTCTCATCTTGTTCCTCTTTTGCTCGTTTATCAGGTTCCTCTGTCGTTAGACGTGATCAGCTCAGCGGATCATTCTGTAAAAGCTGGTTTGTCTGATGCTTTCATGGTTACGACTCCTCAACCAACAGGTCAGGAATAAAACTTATGTCTGTACTAAGAGTTTTTTAATAATATTCTTTAAAATAATTAACATTTGGCCTTTTTTTAATTATAGATGGTGAGAGCCAAACAATTTATGAATACCATCGGGTTGAGATAGACACGACAAAAATCACCAACTACTCTGCTGTGGAGTTTACTGCACTGCCAAGTGAGACATTTATACTTTGACAACTATTATTCCCCATTTTTTCCATGTTTTATCACTTGTGCACAAAATTTTACATAAAAAGAGTTATCCCTGAAAAGAAAGTTTCTCAACCTGGGGGTCGTGACCCCATTTGGGGTCGCTCGGAATCCAGACAAGGTCCTCTGAAATGTCTCATAATTGAAGTAAAAATAAAAAAACACTGATAAGGATATTTTTCAGTTATTATTATTCTAAAACAAGATTATTCTATAAAAAAAACTCAAAAACACAGCACAATGAACAACTGTATTTGATGTTTCAGTTTTTAGTCAGCTTTTGATCCTTTTTTTTTTTAGAGTGTTTCATTTATAAGTATTTCAGTATATTTTAAAAGTATTTCAGTATTTTTAGTACTTTATTGAGTATTTCGGTATTTTTTTTAGTTTTATTGCATAATATTTTAATCTTTTAATATCAGGTATTTCAGTATTTTTAGTATCCAAGTATTTTGTTTTCTATTTTTGTTTTCCTGGATTTAATATTTTGGCATTTTAAGCAGTAGACTGAATTTATTTTGCAATACTGAACTTTGCTCCATTTGTTTCTTATCTGTGTTTTCAGTTGTTTACATTGTTCACTGCTTGATGTGCCTTTAATTGTCCCTTGGGGATAAAAAAAAAAACTTTTTGAAATTGACTTACAACAAAGTTTATATCCTGATATGGAGAAATAAATGTGTAACTTTGTGCACTAATCCTGCTTACTCTGTATTTACAACACCATATAAAGAAACTAATTTAAAAAAAATGTTAGGTGGCCCACTGCAGTCAATAATATACAAAAAAACAATATAACTACATCACCAGATGTGCGATTCTTACTAATTTTCATACGAAAATAATACGTATCATACATATCAGTTAACTTGGTATCTTTATATACCCCTGCTCTAAAAAATCAGTGGGTTAAACTAATAATCTAACTTGTCTCATTGTAAAAATAACCTTTTTTCTTTGTGTTTGTTTCTCAGCCTGCCTGCAGCACGACAGCTGTGAAACTTGTCTCTCATCAAACCAACCGTCCGGCTGCAGCTGGTGCAATGTGCTGCAGAGGTTTGAGCATCATTATCTGAGCTTGTAGGTTAAATAAAATACAGTTTTTCTATCTTTATGACTAAACCTCCTGTGTGTTTTAGGTGTTCAGATGGGATGGACAGACACAGACAAGAATGGTTGGACTTTGGCTGCTCAGAGGAGGTAAAACTAAAAATGAGGATCACTCACTTGATTTTTATTTTTCAGAATTATCATGTATTTTGTTTGTTTTTTTTAATGTGTAGAGCAAAGATGGGACCTGTGAGGATTATTACAGAGCCGACAGCTCCACTGGTCCCTCCATCGTACCAGAGAATGAGACGCCTTTAACTTCAGTTCAGAAAAGCTGTGTAAATGATGGTGAGGTTGCTTTTTTTAATATAATGTAAACAGGACCCCCCACCTAGAGATCCTGCAAAAATACCTTAAGATACTCAAGGACAACAAAGCAGCTTCATAACAAAAACATTCATGCAAACACTCCCTTTCTGATTAAAGTAAAAAAATATATATATATATATACATCCAGGATGTTAACACAAATAATCAATTGGAGCCCATTTTCAACTGATTAAAATATAAAAACTTTTTAAAAATGGCTTTGATGGGATTTCTTTTTTCAAATTTTCAGTGTTTTCCCTCATGATTTTCAAATTTATCTCAAAATTTTTACTTTTTATTTCAGAATTTTGACTTTCAATCTCATACCTTTGATTTTTATAATCAAATTTTTCACTTTTTTCTTGAATTTTGACTTTTTATACAAACATTTTGTCCGTAAGCTTAAATTTTTTTAAATGTTTATCTCAAAATTTTTACTTCTCATATCAATACTTGACCTTTTATCTCTTAACTTTGACTTTTTAGCTAAATATTCACTTTATATCTCAGAATTTTGCCTTAAATCTCTGAACTTTTTTGACTTTTTTCCCAAACTATTGCCTTTTTTTCAAAATATTGACATTTACTTAAAATTTTGACTTTCCAATAATTTTCACTCATTTTAAAATTTAGACTATTAACTCTGAATTTCACTCTTTATCTCATAACTTTCACTTTCTTGCTCAAAATTTTGACTTTTTGTTGCATAGTTTTGACCTTGTGCCTCAATTTTTTTTTACTGTTTATCTAAAATATTTTACTTTTCATATCAATACTTGACTTTGTATCTCACAACTTTGACTTTTTCTCTCAAAATTTTTACTTTTAATCTCTGGATTTTGCCTTAACTTTCTGAAATCTTTGACTTTATCTCCAAATATTGACCTTTTTTCCTCAAAATATCGACTTACAGCTTGAATTTGGACTTTGTTCTCATAATTTTGACTCTTTATCCCTAAAGTTTGACTTTTTATAGCAGAATATTGACTTAGTTTTGACTTTTAATACATAAAGCCATAACTTAATTTCAAAATTTGCCTTTTTCAGATAAGACCAAACATCATATTTATAAGACTGGAAATGGTGAGTTAACGGGTGCAAAATTAAGTCGTGTTGAGCTTAAAGAAAGAGTGAAACTAACTTAATCTCTGATGCAGATGTGAGGGCGGATTCTTCCTCCAGAGGTGACGTTCTCGCAAACACAGGAGTCATCGCCGGCATCGCAGCTGCAATGGTTCTTCTTCTGGCTCTGATACTCGTCGCTCTTTATATCAACTATCATCCTAAAGCTGCATCACCACTTTACCTCATCCAGGTGAGCACTTAGTGCGAGATGCTCTGTTATTATAACACTTTAAAACACCTGATTTAATCTCTCTCTGTTTGTTATTTTCTTCTCAAAGCGGAGACAGAGTTTCTGGCCGTCCTTGAAGTTTAAGAAGCCACAGCCTGGTTACACAGAAGTGGAAGGAGACGGTCACGAAAAAGCCTGCATCGTTGAAGCTGGGCCGTGTTGAAGTCACTGGTAGAAATTAAAAAAACCCCAAAAAAACAAGATTTTTGAATGAGACCTAATTGTGCATTAACCCTTTCATGTTCAGCTTTTTCATCATGTACAGATTTTTAAAGCTTTTAAAGCTCCTTTAAAAAAAAAAAAAGATAAAACTGATGCAACACTTTGTAAGGAACACAGACAAGAAATTCTGTTTTATATTGAATGATTTCAGTATAAAAGTATATTTTTGCTGGAGATAATTGTTGTGCATTCATAAATGTGACCAAATCTGACTGCAATAAAAAGTGCGATGCATGCGACAATGCTGAGAGCTCAATCTGTGCTTATTAATGCAACAAGTTAAACCTCCTTCATTTTTTCCTCAATGATATTTTTGTTATAATTTTTTTAATGGAATGATACAATACAATAAACTCTTTATATGAGTAAAAGATACAGAGAAGATATAGAAAGGATCAGTGTACCCCTCCTTCCTTTTAACCCTGTCCACTGCCAGATTTTCATTTTACTGTACTTAAATATCAGATTTTGGAGCTAATAGGTAAGAAAGTGCTGCAGTTTGGGTTTCATAGGCCCTGATATAAAGAGAGAGACACAGGAATACCAAATAATTGAGAAATAAATCAGAATGTTGCATGTTGTGCTTTGAAAGATTTGCAGACAGCCTGTTTTTGTCTGTCAAATGTTTTTTTTTTTTTTT
This sequence comes from Thalassoma bifasciatum, assembly GCA_008086565.1. Lineage (NCBI taxonomy): Eukaryota > Metazoa > Chordata > Actinopteri > Labriformes > Labridae > Thalassoma > Thalassoma bifasciatum. The sequence goes on along the minus strand of RPOG01006339.1, from coordinate 2,221 downwards.
AAATTGATTAAAGAGAGAATGTTCTTTAACTGTATGACATTTTCATGGTTTTTAAAATTGAGTTTTGTGGTCTTAGTCTTGCTTCTGTCTCAGTCTTGACTCTCAAAAGTCTTGCTCTTGTCTTGTTTTCGGGTAGTGTGAAATTGAGTACTAAACACCAGCAGAAGGAGGTTTAGTTCCCCTGTTTGGTCAGCAGGTGTCCTCCTAACCAAACGCATCCTGCAGAAGTCAAGTAGGGCATTCAGTGAACGTGGCAGATGTGTAAAAATGTGATTGCAGGATTGGTAAACCCCTTTCCAAACCTGCAACAATAAAGATGATGGCATGAGTTTGCTATGCAGGAACAGATGGGATGAGAACGAATGTGCTGCACATGTTAACGAAGGTCAATTTCTCCACAGTTGCACGGTTAAGATGTCATGAAGGTTTAGATGTGACTGTGAGAATAAAATTGGTCTGAAAATGTTAAGACCAGGGGCGGATCTACTGGGGGGGCATAAGGTGGCAGCTGCCCCTTAAAACTAAATAATCGACCGATATATAAGGCTGCTGCTTACTTGATTAAATGCCCAACCTTGGCGCCAGGTCCCTGACATGCACAGCACAACATGTGAACAGATGGTACGTTTCCTCTCTCTGTCAGTTGTGAAAATGGCCAAATTTTCCCTGATTGTTGGTACTGTTGGGATTAACTAAAAGAGAGGATTGAGTAAAAAAGTATTTTTTAAATCATTTTGCACAGAAAATGATTAATATATAAATGTGATAGGATTATGTACCATATTACTGTACAATAATTCTAACACGGCAGAAAGTTAATGATCTTTGCAATGAGTTATGCAAAAAAAGAAAGGTCGGTATCCGTTAAATTGGTTGCAAAATATCAGCATATTCGGATATTGGACAAAAATCAAATGTTGTGCAAGTCTATCCAAGATAATAGAAATTCACTGACTGACTGATTGAGAATTAAGATGAAATTTTGACTCATCTCATTGTAAGTAAGTGAATTTCTATTATCTGGAACGGGTTGCATTATATTTGATTTTTGTCCAATTAGCTGATATGCTGATGCGGAAATCTAGGGGGAGGGGGGGAATCAAATTTTGAGTTTACAAGTCAAAATTTTGAGATTAAATGTAAAAATTATGAGATAAAAGCCATAATTATGTTATAAATAGTCAAAATTATGGGGCAAAAGTTGAAATTTTGCCTTTTTATCTAATTTTTTTTAATTCATGTGCACATAAAAAAAGAAAGAGATGTCAATAAGTCATGTTTTCATTTTGAAAATTTTAGCTGGCAGAAATTGACTTCAATTTAGTATTATTATTTTTTCATTATACAATTTGGTCAGTTTAAATAAAGAGGGAGTGTTTTGATGAATATTTGGGTTATGAAGCTACTTTGTGGTCTTTGGTAGAGAGTCCTTTTTTGGGGGGGGACCGGCCCCCATGAATATATTTTCTAGATCCGCCCCTGCTGGTATCGAACATCACTACTTCCCTCTATGCTCGGGCACGCGCAGTCCAGGAAGGGAGGTAGAGAGCAGGGGGGAAGCGGGAGCGCGCTTTCCGTGTCTGCTTGGAGGACTGACAGCCAGCTGTGCGGCTATACCACCACAACAACAACCTCCTGGATTTGTTTCATACAAATAGATTAGTGTTGGTCATCTGCTGCTTAAAAACTGTCCACTGTAGCTTCGTTTGAAGGTGTGAACTCGACAGAAAAACAGCTACAACCTGTTTCATCGGCGGTAACAAGCCAGAGGAGCAAAATCCAGCAACATGAATCCGTCGTGTAGCAGATGTAATCGAGTCGTTTACCCCACGGAAAAAGTGAATTGTCTGGACAAGGTAAGACCATAAAAGACCCGTGTATTCATATTCTACCTCTAAAATAACCCTCCTTACAAAGTCTCCTTTCATTCCTCTTTTATTCCGTCCATTTCTGCTCTCTTGGAAAAAAACACCTTCACATATTTTGTGAATGAATTGAACAGGTATTCCGTTAGCATGGCGGGCTAACGGTTAGCCTAACGTCTGGAAAGCGCGGTCCAAACATAAAAAAACCGAAGCAGAAATGTGTATTGACACTACTTCGAGGTTGAATAATTTATCATTTAGTATTGAGATAATGTCTTAAGGGTATGAGGTTGATTTAGCCTGAACCAGCGCCTCAGCACTTCCGCCAGACGAGCTCGGTTTGGGCCTGGCTTTAA
>RPOG01006338.1:13730-24664 GCA_008086565.1 Thalassoma bifasciatum | reverse complement strand
TGCAGCCTCCCAACAATTATAACGTTTAAGCCAATGAGCTTAAAAGATGACAGATGCTCGGTGAATGAAGCCCCTCCCACACGCCACACTGAACGCTCCTCATCACGCGGTGAGAAATTTCTCTGAGGTCGATACGTGCCAAAAGTGGCATCCCCGTAATCAATAGCCGGAGCTCTTCCTGATGAATGCTAAGTGATGGTGCTCTGCGTGTAAACAGCTCATATACTAATGGCGCTCTGATGGAATTACTCTGCTCGCCGCTCTCTGCACAACCACGCTCTGCACGTCAACGTTTCATCAGCTTTAGTGAAGCTTCTGCAGGAAACGCACACGGCTCCACCTCAGCGTTTCAGCGTCTTCAAATGTTCTTTTCTGCTTTTTCTCTTCAACCAACAACAACAACAACAACAACACATTTAGAATCTGGTTTTGTTCATTTAACTTTCAGTCTGAAGAAAACAGCTCCAGAGGATTCACTCTGCACTTGTTGCTCGGATTCAAATCTCAGACAGAAACAAACCGGGAATCTGTTTTCTTAGGAGAGTTTGTAGACAGTAATGACTGAGTTAACCTAATTTTATTTTTAAGGCCATAGATAGATCTTCACTCAACATTATTTCCTTTAAAAGATTTGTTCAGAGATATATAGTCTTAGAAGGTTATATGGTCGAAACCGACAATGATGCCAAAACAGATGAAAGGAGATGGGAGGTTCTCAAAGGTTTATTTTGAAAATGTGAACTGAACTGGTCTATATGTATACTTTTTTTTTTGTACCATGTGTAGTTTTGTGTGGGAGGTGAGGGTGAGTGGGGTGTATTTTGTGTTTATGTTGTCTTGTCTGTTTATGTAATTAATAATAAAAAGAAAAACAAAAAAAACCCGGAAATGTGACAAAGAGGCTGAGAGGTTTTCTAATTGTTCCAGGTGATAGTTTCATGTAAGGTCAAATTTTAAGACGACAATAGTCTAAGTTTAATTTTGAAATAAAGTTAGTTTTTGAAATAAAAAGCTGAAATTTTGATATAGAAAGTCAAAATTCTAAGAGGTAAAAAAGTAAAAAGAAGATTTTTCGATAAGTTGTCGAATTTTGACTCTTCTCAAAACCAAACACCCATTCCTGCTTTTTCTAAACTGGACTTTTTAAATTGTATTTTTAGTTATAAAAACTGAGGAATAAAAAGAGTCTATCTGTGACTCTTCACTTTTAAAAATGATGTAGTGCAAAATATGCTTTATTGTATTAAGTTAAATGAAATAAAATCAACAACAATCCCAAGGAAAAAGGATTTTTCCAACAGTCTCACACTCAAATGGCCCTTTTCCACTGACTCGTCTCAGCCCTACTCTACTCTCCTCTACTCGGTTTGTGTTGTGTTTCCATTAGCGCGGTACTACGCGTCAGACGCCAGTTTTTAGTACCTACTCTACCCTGGTTCTAAGAGAGTAAAGCTGATACTAAAAGGTGACGTGGACGGACTGCCGGTCACTCATTGGTCAGAGAATGTCGTCTCTGCAGCTTCTGACTCTGAACAAATCACTTACAAGAGGCAAAGGAATAAGTCAGCGACGGGTTTTTAATGACATTTAAACCTGACGGCACAGAACCAGACTGAATGAAGACAAAATACAGCCCTAAAATGCTCCTTCATGATTCCTAAAGAAGTTAAAAGTCCTTTTTAAAGCAAAAAGAAGTTAACAGCAAAGATAGTTGGCTTTAAAGAGTCTTTTAAATTAAATCAAAGTTGGTCGGTGCAGGAGCGATCTGTCTGCCACGAGAGTCTTTAAGCACCAATCAGTCCATTAATCCACAGGGAACCAAAAAGGAAAACCAGTTCAAAGAAGAATGATTGATCAACAACAAATCTCTGCTATACCAGGCCCAAAAATCAAAAGTTAAAGTGATCTCACTGGATCCAGGGAAGAGTTGATGTCAGGAAGCAGCTCCTTCGTTTTCCTGTTGCTGTTGTTTACCTCTGTTGTCATGACGACCCACATTGAGCCGCTGTATTACTTTAATGAAATCTTTTTAAAGCTTTTTTTTTTTCCTTTAAAGACCACGGTGGCACATATGTTAGTACAAAATGATGTTTGTGTGGCGTTATAGATGAACATGCACGCACTTCTGCGCAGCACTTTAGCGCAGCTGTGTTATAAGATCCACGCCCACCGTGAGTCTGTAGTCGAGCTAGAGGAAAAGAACCAAACCCAGTAGAGACGAGGAGAGTAGAGCTGGAATTGTAGAGTGGAAAAGCGCCAAAAGACAGGTGTGTGTGAAACAGCTGATATAACAGATCCTGGGTCAGTCAGGAGCAAAGAAAAATCACATGATCATGATGTTTGAAATTGCGATTTTGATCAAAAAAACGATAAATGGTTTAAAGCCCTAGAAGTTAATATTAAAATCAGGTCACAGTCGTCATTTCACTGTCTCAGACTTTCTCCTCTCAGTTTGCTTCACGTGTTTGTGTCTTTGTGAACTGATTGATGGTGAAGTTGTTTTGTTCCCTGAGCTCCTCAGACACTAAATAACAATCATGTGAAGAAGACGCAGCAATCAGCTGATCGCTCTGTAGGACTCGTCCTGGCGTTGATGTTGTGTGAAGGTCAAACCCACAAACGTCTGACACACGTCTGACACACGTCTGAGCGCTGATGGGTTGTGCAGAGCGATGACCCCCCGCGGTGATGACTATAGGGGACGTGCAGACGTCTCTGAGTGCTGATGGCTGATGGGAAAACCCCACAAATATCCCGCTGTCCCGGCGAGGACGTGATCATGATGTCAGAGTGATGGCGGCGAGAACTCAGCGACCTCTGAGACTCAACGCACGACCTGTTAGTTTTCACAGGACTGTTTTAGAAACGACTCTTACAACGATTAATAAAACTCAGACTGAGGCAGAGACGTGAAAAAAAGCCAAATTCATCGATTAATGAGAACAAACACGAAAAATCTGTAAAGTTTTTTTGGCCCTTTTAAGTTAAAATTTGAGAAAATAAAACCAAATTCCAACTTTTTATTTACAAATTGCAGCTTTTTGTCTTAAAATTTTGACTCAATCATCACAGATTTTGACTTTTTATCTCAAAATTTCCACTTTTTTTTTTTTTAGAATTTCCCCAAGAAGATTCCCAAAATTTAATTTTTCATCCCTTAATTTTGACTACTTTTACTTTATCATCCCCAAATTTCAAGAATTATACACAAAATTTAATCTTTCCCCTCAAAATTTAGACTTCTAATCTCAAAATTTCTAGAAATGTTTTCTTTCTTCATAATTTTGACTTTATTTTCCCAAAACATGTGCTTATAATGATAACAATAATAATAATAATAATACATTTTATTTATGAAGCGCTTTTCAAAACACTCAAAGATGCTGTACAGAAGATAAAAACATCAAATAAAACATCACAAAGTAAAAATTACAGTTTATTTGCAGCTTATGATCTTAAGATTTTGACTTTCAATCTCAAAAATGTGACAATTTATGCAAAAAATTTGACTTTTTTTCTTAATTTTGACTTTCTCTTTCAATTTCAATCTCAAAATTTTAGAATTTTTCATCATATTGACTTTTTTTTATCCCAAAGCGTGCTTATAATCTTAATATTTTGACTTATTATTTCAAAATTCTACTTTTTTATCTTAAAAGTTTGACCTTATAGTTCTGAACAACAACAAAAAAATGTCTTTCTTTGTTGTCAGATCATTTTGCTTAGTTTAAGTAAAGTACCCTGAACTTTTGTGTATTGTTTTCTTGTTTTTAAAGGCTGTAGTTTTGCAGTGTGAGGTCTTTTACTCTTACACTAAAACCCCTGTAGTCTCAGAGAAAATGAAGACAGACATTCTTTTTTTACTGCCGTCGTTCAGAGAAGAGCACGCTCATAAAAACAGATGTTTGAAGTGTCGTCAGATTAAAACCTTCTGTCGTAACATCTGCACGCTGACTGAAGACGCTGCTGTTAAAGGAAAAGAGCAAATTCTCTTCATCAACGTCTCGAAAAACCATCTGAACTCTGAGGAGAATTTACCAAACGTTGAATCATGGGTTTTAATCTGAGGACTGTGATTCTGATCTTTCATATGAATTTAATTTTCTGGTAGAATAAAAAGTGGTTGACTAGTTTCTGCTCTGCTCTTGGCTCCGTGCAGGAAAACAGGAGGCTGAATAAAATCTGCTGTAATTTATTTCCTGATGCCACTGGCGAACATCTGACAGCTCCTTCGCTTTTATTACCCAGCATCAGTAATTATTACTAAGCAGTGGAAGCAGCTCCAGCTCCTTTTTAATCACATTTCACCTCCGTCTGATGGAACACAAACGCTGGACCCTGAAGTTTAAACCTTTAAGGCGGATGTTAGGAAACCATGGAAGGATTATTGACTGGACTGTTCTTCCGTCTTAAGTTTAGGTCGTAAACAATGGAAGGACACGGAGGAAAAGATCTTAACCTCAAACCTTAATGAGCTTAGACGCAGCGACGCCAAAGTGCCCGGAAAAGTTTGGTGTCCTAAATGTCAGCAGACAATAGACGCAGGTTTCTGAGGTTTAGAGCCAAAGTTTCCATCACGTCTCAGAGGAAACAACGTAACGAACATGTGACGTGAACGCAGCCAGATATTTTCAAGAAGCACAGACGTTTGTATGGAAGCCCAGTTACACCAATCGGAAAAAAAAGGAACCCTTGCTTCGTTAATATTTTTCTTAAAAAATGGCAAAAAAATTCGAGATTAAAATTCAGAATTTTTAGATATAAAGTCAAAAGTTTAAGATTACAAGCTAAAGTTTTGGTATAATAAAGACAGAATTTCAAGATGTAAAACCAAAACCCTTTATTTCCAAAATTTGACTTTTTTTTAAATCATATTTTGACTTTTATGTCAAAACTTTGTGGGGTTTTTTTTTTTTTTAATTTCAAAATCCAAATTTCATCTCATAATTTGACTTGATTTGTCATTATTTTGACTTTTTATATAAAAAGATTGGACTTTCATCATGACTACAACTTTTATCAAAAATCTTTGATATTTTTCTTTTCTCAATTTCAGCATTTATCTCATAATCTAACTGAACTAGTTCAAAATTTGTTTTTTTCCCCCATTATTTTGACTTTTTATCCCACAATAATGACTTTTATCTAAAAAATTGACTTTTATCTCAATACTTTTCTTTTTTTTCTTTTTTCAATTTCATTTCAACATTTTATCTCGGAAAATGACTTAAGTACTTCAAAATTTGACTTGATTTTTCCCCATTATTTTGACTTTTTATCCCACAATAATTACTTTTATCTAAAAAATTGACTTTTATCATAGTTTTGACTTTAATCTCAATTCTTTTGTTGTTGTTTTTTCTTATTAAAATATCAATTTGAACATTTTATCTAATAATTTGACTTAACCATTTCAAAATTTGACTTAATTTTTCCATTATTTTAATTTTTTATTCCACAGTGTTGACTTTTTATATTAAATAAATTGGACGTTCATCATAACTACAACTTTTATCAAAATACTTTGATATTTTTCTTTTGTCAATTTCAATTTCAGCATTTATCTCATAATCTAACTTAACTAGTTCAAAATTTGTTTTTTTTCCCCATTATTTTGACTTTTTATCCCACAAAAATGACTTTTATCTAAAAATTGACTTTATCTCAATACTTTTATTTCTTTTCCTTTTTTCAATTTCAATTCAACATTTTATCTCGTAAAATGACTTAAATACCTCAAAATTTGACTTGATTTTTCCATTATTTTGACTTTTTATACCACAAAAATGACTTTTTATCTAAAAAATGGACTTTTATCATAATTTCGACTTTTATCTCAAACTTTTGATTTTTTTTTTTCATGTCAGTTTCTCATAATTTGACTAGACTTTGTCATTTTTTTGACTTTTTACAAAAAAAAAAGACTTTTATCATTATTTTTAACCTTAAAATCAAAACTTTGATTGTTTATTCCTCCAAATCTACTCTTTTTTTTCTCATAATTTGATTTTGGATAAGGAAATTTGACTTTATTTTAACATATTTGGCTTTTAAACTCTTAACTTTGACTTTGAATCCCATAACATTGACTCAATCTCCAAAATTTGCCTTTTTATGAAAATAAAATCATTACTTTTGCTTTTTTTACCTATGAATTTTAACTATTCATCTCAACTTTTTAGACTTTTCTTTATCTTAAATTATAAGAATCAAGCCCCAATATCTGACTGAAAAGTTTCCTGAGGTAAATGGGTCTGATGTTAAGTTTGAGGAGATATTTTGACCAGAAATCAGAAGAAAATACTTGTTGAGTTTGAGAGTTTTTGCAGGTGAAAAAGGTTTAAACTCCTGAAGAAAAAGCTGAATCTCAGAGCGATGATGATGATGAAGTGGTTTTCAGCTGAAGGATCGTTCTTTAAGAGCAGCTTGTGACTGACTCATCAATAATTTCATCAACCATATGTCTCACTTAGCATCCTGCAGCGTTCTTTGTCTGCGGATCTGTGGGGTCAGAGGTCGGTTTTGTGGGGAAATAATTAAGTAAATGTCTCCGGATGGGTCGGTGGACTCTGAGCACGTGCGGCGCTGCCAGAAAGACTCTGATGCATCTGTACGTGTCGACTAAAAAGCCTTTAAGCGCTTCGGTCGAGATGGCTCTCAGCTTTTAAGTTTTGGCAAGCGAAGGCGAAAGCGTGCTGAGCTCAGCACATGTGTCCTGTCACGATTAAAGGCAGCGACATGTTTCATGAAGCGTGGAGGAGCTGCTCTCAGGCTCCAGTAGATTTCTTCTCACCCATCACTAATCACGGCGAAATCTACAGATCGTCAGTGAGAAAGATAGGACATCGTTACCATAGCAACTGCCTCCAAACTGGGAGCAAACATACAAGCATGTACTTATAAAAATGAGCCAGCGTTCACACCATCAGCAGGCCACAGTGTACCATAACACTCCGCCGCGGACGCCACTCGCTGCTCATTGACAGTTTGTGAGGCTTTAATAAGATGCAGATTATTCAGATGAAGATTCACACACACACACACACACACACACACACACACTCAGATAAAGTCCTGGAAAGGTTTGAGTGGAGGTGCTTCACACAAAGACCTGCTTTAGGGACCGTGAAACAACGAACATGATTAATTAATTAAAACTCCAAGTGTTTGTTTAATCAGGGACAAAGACACAAACACAAGTGACTCAGTCCGATTCTTTACCAGCATTCAGAGGAAAAAAAGTCCTTTGCACAAAAAGATTGATTGCAGAGCAACAAAGCGAGGCAGAGACCGGACTTTCAGAGCAATAACTGAGCCACATCAAGTGGAAAAAAAAAAATCACTATATTTGGTGAACGGAGCAATGAAGTCAGTGTTGCAGCTTGCCAAGTTTGAGAGTGCTGCTCCCAAAAACTACAGATCATGATTCAGATCGGATACCAGACTTTCCTTGGCGGCTTCCTCGCTTTGCTTACAGCAGCGAATCGGAAACATATCAATACTTCTCTGGATCGGCGCCACGGTCGGGGCTGGTGTCTCTGAACAACAGCCAGAAGAAAAACATCTTGTGCAGGAGAATGAACGGAGAACAAACAGAGAGCGAAGGAGCTCAAACAAACCTCCACAATCATCATCATCACGACAGCTGGCGGCGGCGGCGGTTGAAGCGGTCCGGGGCGATCATCTGACGCCCCACCTGTTGTCTCCTCGCTCATTACACGGTGCTACCTCTCAGGTCGTATCACTCTCCCCCGCTGTGCTCTGGTCTCACAGCAGGGGGGGCTGGATCCGCGGTGGCAGATTGTCAGGCCTGTGAGGTGTGATGCCTCAAATAAATATGGAGATGATGCGTACGGCGTGCGCGCCAATTATCCTTTCCCACTTCTCCGCTTGGACCGCTGCGATCTGTGCGGCGAAGGAAAAACGTGTTCGAGTCTCTGGAGGTTTCACCGACGTGTGCCAGATTAGAGAGAGAGGAGCCAGAGAGAAGTGAGATTATTTCTATCTGTGGATTCTTCCTCCGTCCAACCACGATTTAAACGTTAAATCCACGAAAAACACGAGTTTGTTCTGAGTCGAGTTTGTGTTGTGAAGCTTCTCCTTAAAACTTTTCCTGCTTCTGTCATAAAAACAGATAAATCAGGGGTTAAAGTTAGTGTGACCATATTCCTCTGTGACCTCTGACCTCTGTGAGATCCTGCAAAAATACCCAAAGATCCAACTTTAAAACACTGCTTTACCTTTGGAAGGAACATTTCTGAAAGTTAAAAATGTAGAAAATGGAAAACTGGCTTAGATAGAGAGCAATATGTTGAGATTAAAATCACAAATTTTCACACATTTTTTCATAAATTTGACGATTCATCTTAAACTTTTGACTTTTTTCCTCCAAATTCTTACTCAATATCTCAAACTTTTGACTTTCTTCTCTCAAAATATTGATTTTCAATTACAAAATGTTGATATTTTGGCTCATAATTTGGACTTTTCTCATTATTATGACTTGTCATTCACAAACTTTTGATCTTTTCTCAAAGTAATTAATATTTTCTTGTGAATTGTGACTTTTTATTCACAAAATTTTGTCTTTTTGTCACAAAAAAAAAGACTTCCAAATAGGAGAGTGATAGAGCAGGAGCTAAAGGCTAAAACAGGAGCTTAAGACAAAAACAGGAGCTAAAGGCTAAAACAGGAGCTAAAGGCTAAAACAGGAGCTAAAGGCTAAAACAGGAGCTAAAGGCTAAAACAGGAGCTAAAGACTAAAACAGGAGCTAAAGGCTAAAACAGGAGCTAAAGACTTAAAACAGGAGCTAAAGGCTAAAACAGGAGCTTAAGACAAAAACAGGAGCTGAAGGATAAAACAGGAGTTAAAGACTTAAACAGGAGCTAAAGGAGAAAACAGGAGCTAAAGGCTAAAACAGGAGCTAAAGACTAAAACAGGAGCTAAAGTCTCAATCAGGAGCTAAAGGCTTAAAACAGGAGCTAAAGGCTAAAATAAGAGCTAAAGACTAGAACAGGAGCTAAATGCTCAAACAGGAGCTTAAGACAAAAACAGGAGCTAAAGGCTAAAACAGGAGCTAAAGGCTAAAACAGGAAATAAAGGCTAAACCAGGAGCTAAAGTCTAAAACAGGAGCTAAAGGCCAATACAGGAGCTAAAGGCTAAAACAGGAGCTAAAGGATAAAACAGGAGCTTTAAGCTTAAACAGGAGCTAAAGGCTAAAACAGGAGCTAAAGGCTAAAACAGGAGCTAAAGGCTAAAACAGGAGCTAAAGGATAAAACAGGAGCTGAAGAAACAAAACAGCCAGTTCAGAGTCTAAATCTTCCACTGTCTGACTTGAGAACATTTTAACAGAATATAATCCACAACTATTTGTCCAGTTCATCCTGCGTTCGCTGCATTAGCTCCTCCCACAGCGTCTGACTCATCTGTCAAAGTCAGCAAGTCTTAAAATAGTAACAAGGACATTTTCACCCAAAGTGTCGTCAGCAAACCAAAGCAGGTTTTTCTTTCTCCAGCAGCTCCTTAAAGGTGTGACCTGTGTTTGAGGGTATAAATGAGTTTTTGTGAGGAGGAAATCCTGAGCGTTAATCGTGTTTCTGCTCTTCGCTGAGGCGTTCGCTGCAGGTGAACATGTGACTTTCCTCTCTGTGGCGGCGCAGCTCGACCTCACGGTTTCTCAGCCATAAATAGACTCAGATTCAAACGACGGCACCGCAGAACGTCGCAAATCAATGCAGGGTCCTCACCTTTGTGTTTGCAGCCGAATGAATGGATGATGGGATGGTTTCTGATGAATGTGGAGGTTAAAGACGGTGATAAACCATCAGAGAGGACGGAGCAAAGTAATGAACCCAGAGAGAAACTGAATTACAAGACGCACAACAGCCTCTCAGGGTCATTGACGGAGAAAACTCTTACATAGGCTTTATTTAAAACACTGAAAATAAGGATAAATATTTGACCATTGTTCAAGCATCTGGAATATAGTGTACAAATGCATTTATGCAAAAAAAAAGTCGAGACATTTAAGTGTTTTTTAAGCTGAAGAACAGAACAGCCTTGAAAAAAAAAGCCATGTAGGGCGACTGTAATTTGTCTGATAATGTATTTCTTTAACATTTCTAATCGTTCAACAAGTATGAGTCATTAAATAAAGAGTTAAAGCAGCACAAGTGATGTTACCCAAAAGTGTCTGGTACATTACAAGAATTAAATAATAGGTGTATTTGCAAATCTGATAAAGACTTAATAACCTTCCTCAGATGTGTCTGGTTGATGAAATACTCTGAATCCTTGAGCTGGTTTCAAAATAAAAGCCCCAAAGTTGTGTTTTCTTCATGGTCACCCAGGATGATATTTATATAATGAAAATATTCAGACAACATTTGTTTGTTTGTGCAAATGCTGCATAATTTTCTCAGTGAATGAAAAACATGTTATAAATTATGCCAAACAGGGAAATGAACATCAATTTAAATTGATCTAAAGTGATTTCAGAGCAGAAAAATGACCCATAACTAAAATGTTCAGGGAAGTTTGAGTGGTTTTGTTTAAAGAGGAAGGAAAAACAAATGCATGTTGTCTTTTGATGTAGTAAGAGTTTTATTTTCAACAGAAAAATTCAGTACATATATATATATATATAAAAAATAATATATATATATATATATATATATATATATATATATATATATATATATATATATATATATATATATGTTGGAAACATCTTCAGAAACGTGGAGGGAAAAAAATTGGAGTAAATTTTTCACCTTGTACTTTCTAAGCATCAGAACAGAGAGTGCAGAGTGAACCTGAAGACAACAGGAGGGTTAAAGCTTTTTTCAGAGAGCAGGAGGAACCTGATGACCCAGGGAGAGCTGAGCACCGTGGCAGGGGTCGCCCCCCCCCCCCCCCCCCCCCCCCCCCCC
>RPOG01006337.1:0-14057 GCA_008086565.1 Thalassoma bifasciatum | reverse complement strand
CCCTCAAGCTCAAGGAGGAGCAGATGGAGGCCGCCCAGCGCCTCCACCAGCAGCAGGTGGAGCAGATTTGTGCTCAGCTGGAGGCAGAGAGGCAGAAAGTCTCTGAGCTCAGAGATCAAATGTTTAAGGCGTCTCTGCAGAGCCAGAAGACAGCTTCTCTACACAAGCAGAGTCAAATGATGCTGGAGAATGTGAAGCAACAGCTTCAACAGAGGGATGAATTCATCCAGGAGCTCAGGAAGGAGAAGGAGGGTCTCTCTGATCGGCTTATCAACACCACAGCCCAGCTCAAGAAGAAGGATCCTTGGGAGCAGAAATTCAAAGCTCTACAGGAGCAGCTCACCAAGGAGAAGGAGGAGAAACAGAAGGAGGTTAGCGCTCGAATCAGTGAGATGGAGCAGGAGAAGAGAGACCTGGAGGAGGAGATGGAGGTTCTGACCTGCAGAGACACTGAGTCTGAGGAGGAGAACAGATCTTTTAAGACCAAAATCCTCCAGCTCCAGATGGAAAACAACAAACTGTCGGAGCAGAAGGAAACTTTGACCATCAAGGCTGAAAAAGCTGAGGTGGAAAAAGGAGAAATGGTCTTAAAAGAGACCACTCTGAAGGCTCGAATCAAAGATCTGGAAGAGAGGAACGCCACTTGGACTAGAAGAGCCATAGTGGCAGAGAACAGGATCAGATTTATTAATGAGACGATCCGGAAGCTGGAGACAGAAAATGTCAGACTCTTCCAGCAGGAGCAGAGCTTGATCACCAAAGCTGAGAGGGTCGAGGAGATGATTGAGAAAGAAAAGACTCTGACCAACAAAATCAAAGAGTTGGAGGAGGAGAAAGCCCAACTTATACTCATCATCACCAAAAAGAAGAGAGGCCTCTGGGAGAAGACCTTTAACAGAGAGACCGAAGAAGAAAAGACTCTGAGGAAACATCTGAAAGCCAAAAAGAAAGAGCTCAAAGAGATGAAACAGAACAAGGAGGAGGTGAGCAGCGTTACAGAGGAGGAGGAGGAGGAGGAGGAAGAGGCTCCTTGTTGTTCATCTGAGCAGCAGTAGCTTCTTCTTCTTCTTTCCCCACTCCTTTAACGGCCTTCTTTTTACCTCCTTAAAAAAAATAAATAAATAAAAGAAAAATAAAATCTAAAGAAATTCCCCCTAATATATGTTTGTGTTTGCCACTTAGAGCTGAAAAACTACCTTCAAAATATCAAACAAAAAATTCAAAATGTAATTCTGCTGTAAAACATTCTTGGAAAGTTTTGAAATTTTTCTGATTTAAACAAAGCTGAATTCCTAAGTATTTTAATGTTATATGTTTCAAATCTAGAGTGTTTATATTTAAAGTGACTGTAAAGAGAATGAGTGCGACTGTAGGATTCGCACAAAATGTTGTGACTCCTGTCTTTGTCTTCAAAGATGACTGGGAATTGGATCTTCCTTTTAACCTTACTTTTCGTCGCTCAAGAACAACTTCTTACCGGATACAATGTGAGGAGGTAATTTATTAATCAACAGTTGTGTGGCGCTGTTGTTCGAAATGTGACAACAGGTAAACTTTACAAGTTTGTACCGTAATTTAGTAGCTGGCTACATTTCGGGCTCCTCACAGCTCGGTGCTCTGAGACATATCAGTAACATTAGTGAATCTTGGTTATGTCCAGCCAGTTCTCATCTACTGACCTGGCTCATCATTTTATTGATAGACTTCCAGGTTTTAACAGTCCACAGCAGTTTCATTGCTGCATGTGAGTTGGAATGAACATGATCACATACAGCTATGTTTTAGCCTTTAACCCGTGATCTATCACTCTCCTGTTTAACTTTCTTCTACTCTTCAGTCCCTTTTCTGTCAAACAGTCCAGCTCCTGCTTCCACTGTAACTATTAAAATAAAAAGAAATCACAGAAACCATTTTCAGCAGAGAAAAAAAACACAGATATCTCTTCCCACTGCAAAACTTTGTCACTCAGCGTGTCATTGTCAAAGCGATTTAGCCTTGCTGTGAGTCAATACTACAAAAAAACTGAAATTGAAGCAAGTGTTAATCTTATTTTTAATTTAAAAAAATGTCTTTTTAGCCATGTGTATTAGACCAGCCCAGAAAATGTCATGTTTCGAGTTATCTTAAGACATAAATGACTTCTGAATTGGTAGTAACAGTTAAAAAAAATCTGTCAACGGGGAGAAAAAAAGTTTATTGTTACAAGACATTATTCTAATTTCAAGAAACCTGACACAAATTTAGAAAGTCCTTACTGTCCTTTTAAAGTAATGAGGTAAATTGATCTGTCTCACAAAAGCAGCTTTGTAAGACAGATAACAAAAATAAACAAATTAATGTGTGCAAATGGAAAATTTGCAAAAAATAATCAGATTTCAAGCTTTACGCACGCACACACACGCGTGCGCAAAACACACACACAAACACGTAAACAAAAAAGAACACGTTCTCCTATTCTCTTATTAAAGCCCTCGTTTCTTGTTGGTGTAGTTTTTCCGTCTGTCCAGAGGGGGGGCTAGCTGCGGGGCTGTGTCCTTATAAAAACAGCCCGGAAGACTTGTCTCAGAGAAACACTCAGAAGCAAAGGTGCATGTGCGAAATACCTGGCATTGTGTTGGTTACACACTTTAAGGTAAGACTCTATCTCCATAAAACACTGCGCTTTGTTTACAGTTTGCCAGAAACAGTTTGTCCCAGAGACGTTTGGTCGGAGGAGCTGAGAGGCAGCAAGTGCACCGGTTAGCTCCAGAAGCTAACGAGGCTAATGTCTGTTTAACTTTCATTTCAATGAAAAAACACGTACAACGACAAAAACAAACTTTACGATCATATCCAGCTTAAAGTGAAGAGGGATATCTCTGTCTGAGCTCTCTTCTTTTTTTTCTTTCTGGACATACTGGAGAAGTTTTGTGACGTTAGCTGTGAAGTGATAGCTGTGTGTTTCATGAGCTAATATGTAGTCCTTTAAATGAGTCACAGAGCAGCTGCTCAAACTGACATCACCTGTGACAGGTGTTACGAGGGGTGGGTGGGGGTGTCACCTTCTTCCAAAGCATTAACTGTTTTAAGTTTGCCTGTAAAAGCAGAATCACTGAGCTGCTCCCCGTGTCCCTGTTTACCTGACTGTGGTTTTTTTTTGTTTGTTTGTTTGTTTTTCGGAGGGTGTCACTGTGGTTTCTCTCGAAGACTGATACGATGTGTCTGCTCAAAACTGTCTACATGAATGTCACTTACTGAAGTCGTAAACTACAGGTCTACGGTGGCCCTGAAGTGCGGAACAAAATGACAACAGCAGTCTTGTAGATAGTACTTGAGAGCAATACTTGAATAAAAGTGCAAGTGTCTTACCAGAGAATAACTGTGGTAGAAGTTGAAGTCACTGTTTACCAGAATGAGAATCAGAATCAACTTTAATCGCCAGGTGTGCCTGAACATACAAGGAATGTGTTATGGTGTACTGTGCTCTCTTGTACAAGGTAATGATAAGGCATTAAAGGTAAAATAATAATTATAATAATAATAAAAAATGCATATAGAATATTATCAACAACTATATACACAAAAGAATAGCAAATAGACAAGACTAATATTTACAGGCTAAAAAAATATGATAATAGTGCAGTAGTGAGTAGTGCAAGGATGCAGATATTAAATGAGGTAGTTAACAAGTTGCACAGTGGTTTAAATAAAAGCAAAAAACAATGAATGATAAAATAATGTACATTAAATATCTATGTGTTTAATCACAGTACTGTTCCAGGTTCTGATAAGTAGGGAAAAGCAGAAAAAGCAGAGTAAAAAGGGGGCACCTCCTTGTCTAAGGACGATGTCCCTTTTCGCTTGGAAAGAGGAGCAGGAGGAGGAGGACATATCCTGACACTGTTATGGTTTGGTGTTCATCAGAGTGACAGCCTGAGTAAGAAACTGTTCTTATGACGAGTTGTTTTAGCCCGTAGTGATCTGTAGCGCCTGCCAGAGGGGATGTTTTTTTAAGAGTTTGTGTCCGGGGTGTGAGGGGTCTGCAGTGATACTTCCTGCCTATTTCCTGGCTCTGGAACGGTACAGGTCCTGGATGGGGGACAGGTCGACTCCAATGATTTTTTCTGCGATATTACTAATATTAGAATATTACTTCAGTAAAAGTCTTAAAGTACCTGTTATTTTGTGTACTTGAGTATCAAAAGTAGGATTAAAAGCCAAAAAAAAATAAAAGTAATATCCAGGCACAGGAGAAACAGGCTTGAACTTTTACAACGTTGAAAATTAAACTCCTGCCATCATCAGTAGTGACCAGCTCTCTTTCTCTCTCTCTCTCTCTCTCTACCGCCCCATGTGTTATGTGGAAAAATTGCATGTGTCTTTCAAATGGTGTAAAGATATAACCTGAAACTGAAAAGGTGTCTGTTCATCTTGAGAAGAAGTTGTTTTTCAAAGTTGTGAGAATTCAGTGATATTCTAGGTGACAGCAGAAAATTACTTTGGAAGAAAAAGTTACTAAGACACCTGTTACTTTCACATACTTTATACAGACTGGTTATCAGCAGAACCTGCAGTAGGTGCTTCCCATGATGCACATGGTGGTACACATGACAAACAAGCAGAATGTCACCAACTTAAATTTCTTCTGATGGCTTGGGGAAATGTACTGGTTTAAAAGTTGTCAGAAATATAAATAAAGTACAGGTAAGTGAAAATGGTACCTATAGTACAGTAAGGAAGTATTTGTACATAGTTACATTACAACACTGAACAACAGTAATAATGGAATAGCATTTGTCAGTGTTGTGAACAATGAAAGGTTGTTCAGCATCTCTTTAGAAACAGAAGCAGGTAAAATGGAAGATGATAAAATAAAATAACATTATGTGCAAAAAGATGTGCTAAAAATGGCAATAATGATAAAAAAAAGGATAAAAACAACACTATGTACAGGATCACAAGCAAGAGGATACAAGAGTTGCACTTGTGAAAAAGCTGCTAACTATTGAGGAGTATGGGGCACCCACGTCTGTGCACACTGACATCTTGATTGTAGACGAATGTGAATCCCAAGAGAGAAAATGTCAAACACAGAAGGCAAATACACAAAGGAAAACTCAAAACAAAAAATGAGAAAAACACAAAGGAAAGAAAAAACAGAAACAGGACAATGAGAATGCAGCAGAAAAAAAGAGCAGCAACTATAAAGCACACACAAAAAAACACACACAAAAAAGGGGAAATATTGGTGCCTGTTCTGACAGGAAAGGCTGCTGATTGGAAGAACATACCTGTCTGTCTTTTTGACCAGAAGAAGATCTTATATTCATGTATGTATTTTCCAAACGTCTTGCATTTGACTTTGTTTTTAAGCCTTTCCTTTTGTGATTGCATTTTCCACTTTGCCGAGGTGGTTTCTACCTCAGGGCCACCGTACGTCTATTTATCTACTAAGTAGATGCAGAGCCTCTCAAGAGTCACAGCAAGGGGGTGTTTCAGGAGCACTTTTTCATGCCCATGCACAGTACGTTTGCATCTTATTGCAATACTTTTGCATTCCCTCACATTTCTTTTACATTCCCTCAAAATACTCCTGCTCATCCCGCTGCTATGAGAGCGACTGAGAGAAAGTGAAAATATGACTCAGAAGGATTGAAAGAGAAAAACTACTGTGAAGGAATGCAAAGATCTTCCTTGAAAATAATTTCACTGTGGCCCTTTGGGGGATTTAGTAAAAAAAATCACCTATTTGAATTTACTACAAAGGCAGTGTGGACAGAAACAAATCCAATTTAATTCAGAATTGTACTCATGTAGATTAAATGAGTTGGTTTTTTTTTGGTGAGTCATGACCACTAAACTATAAATAGGCCACTTACTACTACTTTTGGTCTGAAATCAGCTGATGAATTTTCTATTTTTCTGAAGGGAAAGAAATCTGACAGGGAAGCAGAGGAATATATTGGCCCTTTTCCACTGACTCGCCTTGGCCCTACTCTACTCGCCTCTACCCACTTTGTGTTGCGTTTCCACTAGCGCGGTACTACGGGGTAGACGCCAGTTTTTAGTACCTACTCTACCCGGGGTTCCCAGCGAGTAAAGCCGATACTAAAAGGTGACGTCGACGGTCTGCCGGTCACTCATTGGTCAGAGAATGTCCTCACGGAAGCTTAAGACTCTGTACAAATCACTTACAAGAGGAAAACGAATAAGTCAGTGACGGGTTTTTAATGACATGTAAACCTGATGGCACAGAACCAGACTGAATGAACACAAAATACAGCCCTAAAATGCACCTTCATGATTCCTAAATAAGTTAAAAGTCCCCTTTAAACGAAAAAGAAGTTAACAGCAAAGATAGTTCGGTTTAAAGAGTCTTTTAAATTAAATCGAAGTTCGTCGGCGCAGGAGCGATCTGTCTGCCACGAGAGTCTTTAAGCACCAATCAGTCCATTAATCCACAGGGAACCAAAAAGGAAAAACAGTTCAAAGAAGAATGATTGATCAACAAAAAATCTCTGGTATACCAGGCCCAAAAATAAAAAATTAAAGCGATCTCACTGGATCCAGGGAAGAGTTGATGTCAGGAAGCAGCTCCTTCGTTTTCCTCTGCGTTTAGCAGCACAAGGCTGTTGTTTAACTTCGTTGTCATGCCGCCCGACATTGAGCCGCTGTATTACTTTAATGAAATCTTTTGAAAGCTTTTTTTTCCTTTAAAGACCACGGTGGCACATATGTTAGTACAAAATTATGTTTGTGTCACGTTATAGATGAACATGTACGCACTTCTGTGCAGCACTTTAGCGCAGCTGTGTTATAAGATCCACGCCCACCGTGAGTCTGAAGTCGGGCTAGTGGAAAAAGTTAACCAAACCGTGTAGAGCTGGAATTGTATAGTGGAAAAGCGCCATATGTTTGCTGATTTCAGATATCTGAATGGAGGATATCTGTTCAAGATGGAAAAGAGGATCCTCCAACTTTCAATGACAGCCTGTAGATTCAGACTCTTGTCACATTAAGGATCCTTTAACTGCCGTTAATCAGACCTGGTTGTCCCCTACATCTTTGATAGGAAGTTAATGAAACCTGACCAAATCTGTAGCCAAAGGATGGAACCGTAGGGGGAAGTACATTAATGAGACAACTTCTGAAGAATCCCCCAGTTACAGATCAGTTTTAATAAGAGTAAAATTCTCTGATGCTGTTAATTCACGAACAAAGCTTTTATGTTATAGCTGATATATGGCTGATTGACCTGTTTATTGTTCCAGAAAGATGCATCTACTGTCCACATCAACAAAGCAGAGCCAGGTTTGCACAGCATCACACTGACACTGGACGGGTAAAACTTCACTTCTCTTTTTGTTCTAAGTGGAGAAGTAAGCATGTGTGGATCCTCAAAGACTGACTGCTCTTGTGTGTTTTTATCTCCAGGTTTACTTTTTCCATCAGTTAAACATCACTACAAACCACTATGTCTCATCGAGGACCTTTAACTCCCGTCATAACGACACTTTTAGGCGTGACCTTGGGTGGGCTGCTCATATGGCAGGTCTACAGGACAAAAAGGAAGAGGCTGCCTTTCATCCAGAAGGCGGCTGATCCTGTGGAAGCTCCGTGTCCTGTGGAAAAGACGTTTTCAGCCGTGGAGCGTAAAGCCCCAGAAACGCTACGTGTACAAGAGCGAGAGCGTAAAGCTGTGGAGGGTCTGAGCTCCAAGCTGCCCCCTCCTGTGCAGACGCCAACCTCCTCACAGCTGCTGGGAGTGAAGCCGGTGATGGTGAGCTCTGCAGAAGAATGGCAGCAGCTGTGGCCGCTGATGCAGAAGGAGCTGTCTGTTTTCCCTGTGCTGGGGCTCGACTGTGAATGGGTAAATACTGGAGGAAGAAGAAAAACACTTTTTTATGCTTTCATATTAGGGCCCAACAATTTGAAAATCTAATCTAATTGTGAATTATTTTTCCCTTTATTGCAGTTGTGATTTATTTTGCGATTACTTTAGGTTTCCTGTCTCATGTGTTGTTAAACAAACACCAGTAACAAATCACCTTTGGTAAAAAGAGCACCATATTACATGAAAAGTAGAAACTAATAACCTTTTCTGAAAAAAAGAAGAGTGATTATGATTCGTATGGCAAATTTTGTACCGATTGCTTGATTTAAGGGGATGAGCTTTCATTTTGAAAAAGAAAAGCACAAATACAAGGGACGAAAGGTAGCTTTCAGGAAAAACGGAAAACCAACACACAAAAGAAACTGTTTGCATAAACAGGAACATCTAAAAAAAAATAGTATATCATGAAGGAAGTTTAGTAGTTTGTCATTCTTTTCAGAAAGTGAAACCCCAATATTAAATAAACTCATTATACATAGAATGAATCATTTCAAGCCTGTTTCTCGAATGATGCTTATTTTGGCCTACAGATGATAAAACTCCAAAATTCAGGGTCTCAGAAAATTAGAAGATTACATAAGATCAATAAAAAAAGAGATTTGACACAGAAATATCAGGCTTTAATGCTCTCAATACCCTTTTTGCTACTCTTGGATGTCTTTTGCTCATTTTAGTTACTTTCCACTTAATTTTTTCCAAAACTTTTGGAACAGTTTTTGCTACTATCTGAATATTTTTCAAGTTCTTTCTCAATTTTCTTGCTTTTGACCCATTTTTGCTGCTGTTTTTTAAACCGTTTTTGCCACCTTGAACTCACTTTTATTGCTACTTCTTGGTGTTTTTGCCACCTTTCGCCACTAAGATTGTTGTTCCTCTAAAGGTGGTTTCCAACAGTTTGTCTCTTTGTTTGAGCAGGGTTGAGTAACAGAGGTGTAGAGCTTAGAACAGCTACTGCAAAATATTTGATCTGGTATTCTGAGACATTTCAGGTTAGAGAGCTATTGCACTGGTTTTAATTTCATATTCGCCCTCCTTTCGCGTTCCTCGTTCTTTGTGTCTGATCAGGCTGCTGTTTCTTCTCTCAGGTGTCTGTAAAAGGCAGGACGTCTGCAGTCTCCCTCTTACAGATGTCGACCTACTCGGGTCTGTGTGTTCTGGTGAGGCTGTTGGCGTTTCGCAGCGGCCAGCAGACGTTCCCTCTCAGTCTGTTGGAAGTTCTCAGAGACCCGCACATTTTAAAAGTTGGCGTCGGCTGCTATGAAGACGGAAAGCGTCTGACTCGTGACTACGGTCTGTCGCTGTCGTGCACAGTCGACCTGCGCTACATCGCCTTGAGGCAGAGGTACACGCAGCGCCTGTCTGGTTTGAACCTTTTACTCTTCATTTGTCTCATTGTGTATTCTTTATTAGGTGATGTCTTACACTTTGTCTCCATTTCCAGGCAAACTACAGTGAGTAATGGCCTGAGCCTGAAGTCTCTGGCAGCAGATCTGTTGAATGTATCTCTAGATAAATCTCTTGAGCTGCGCTGCAGTGACTGGGAGGCAGATCAACTGACAACAGAGCAGGTGAGTCACACTTTTACGGCCTCTCCACATTTCTCATTTTTTCCATCTGTTAATAAATCAGTGGTTCAAAATACAACAATCATGGAAAAGCTTGAGGATGTCTTTTTATTTATTTATTTTTTAAGTGACAGAAACTCTTCATGGTGCATGTTGAATAATCTGCTCTCTCTCTCTCTCCATCAGATGACTTACGCTGCCAGAGACGCCCAAGTGTCCGTCGCTCTCTTCCTCCATCTCCTCGGCCTCCACTCTGAAGCCAGTCCCACCTTTTCCAGCGGGTGCTCGTACTCTGAGTTGGCCTCCCGCTGCCAGGGTCTGGTGGACGTTCCCTTTAGGGGTCGAGGAGACGGAGAGGACAGGAGCGCGGACGGAGAGAGGAGGCGGAGGACAAGGAAACTGGCCTGTTATGAAAGCCCGGAGTCTGGAGATCAGCAAGTCCCAGACCCTCGAAAGAACAACAAGAGGAAACCGCTGGGCGTGGGCTACTCTGCCAGGTAGGGAGGGGGTCTACTGAGTTATGAGAGTCAAACCTCCACAGATTTCTGGTCCCCTGTGAAACAGTTCTTTCATTCAGTACTTGGTTTTGGGACACAGTGTGCTGCAGGATGAAACCTTTCAATGCCAAAGTTCTCACTGATTAAAACCCTTCTATAACTTCTCTGTTTCACAGGAAGTCTCCTCTCTATGATAACTGCTTCCTGCATGCTCCAGACGGCCAGCCTCTGTGTACCTGCGACAAGAAGAAAGCCAAATGGTACCTAGATAAAGGAATAGGAGGTACACCAGATAACTTTGGCATTATCACATCAAAAAACATCACCAGGACATTTTCAGCTAAAATGTGCAGCTTTCACCTTCGCCAAGGTTTCCTTCATTTCTTTTTCTTCATTTCAGTTCAAAGTTGTGGCACATCACAGCTATTTAAGATACTAAACTTTAATGTTATGATTCAGTTGAATACAGTGTCGTGCATAGACAAGGGGGGCAGTCACTCCACTTTTGGCCAGATAGTTCAAAAACACGTGCTGCCCTCAAGTGCAGCACAAGTGCCCTCCTGTTTGGTGAAGCACACTAATCTGCCGCTTTGGCTGACTAAAACACCATGATATGTTCTCCTGGGAAGCAAAATACATGCTAAAATTTCCTCTTGGGAGACAAAATACACTTTAGTGCCCTCTCAAGGGCCAAAACACATCCAGAAGTGCCCTCCTGATTGAAGAACCACACTAATCTGCTCCTTTGGCTGGTTTAAACATGGTGAATTACCTACCTGGGAGCCAAATATGCTTTAGTTCCCTTTTGGGAGCCAAAAAACTCTATAGGCCTTATTTTTCTTTAGCCCCTGCCCTTTGACATTTCTGTGCACCTCATGTGTTCATATTTTCAAACCTCTTCATATTAGCATGTTGTAGAAATCCCTGAATCTGTAAATTGATCAAAACTGTCCAGCCTTAAAATAGCATTAGATCTTGCCAGATCCTCACGAGATTTACTGGAACAATGAGGTCATCACATCAGGATCTCCTCACTGGTTCAAGACACATTGGACAGGGGTGGGCCTCAAACACCAAGGTTCGCTCTGCCCCCAACAGGCCTCCAAAGGGCTACCAATCTGAGGAGAGGGTTTTTTTTTTTTTAGAAATAAGGGTTCTTTAAAACATCAGTGAGAGAAATTGGCATTTTTTAAAGCTGTAAATTATGTAAAGCAACTACAGTGCCACCAGAGGTACTAAATAAGGACTAAAAGTGACCAAACTCCCTCTTTAAGGACCTCATTTCCCACATCTCCTGTCTGCCTATCATCATTAAAAATAAATCTATCCTCTAAAATATTCCTCTCTAACAAATGTTTCTGACCCAGTGCTGCAGAGTGAAGACCCTTTCGTTGTGAGGCTGCTGTTTGAGCCATCGGGACGTCCCGATTCTCAGCAGGACTATTATCTGACTGCCAAAGAGAACCTGTGTGTGGTCTGCGGGAAAGCAGATTCATACATTAGGTGAGAGATTCTGAGACTTATTTACTCTTTCTCTTATTTGAAAACGAACTTACTCAAAGTCGTCATGATTTACAATTCAATAAAATGTGTTCACACCTGTTCTTGTTGATTGATTTGTCCATTTTCTTCTGTTAGGAAAAACATTGTGCCGCACGAGTACAGGCGGCACTTTCCCACGGAGATGAAGGATCACAACTCCCATGACATCCTGCTGCTGTGCACCAGCTGCCACGCCGCATCCAACGTGCACGACAGCTTCCTGAAGCAGCAACTGGCTGAAGAGTTCGCCGCCCCTCAAGGCTGCGAGGAGGGCGTCCGTCTGCTGGAGGACTCGGACCGACGGCGGGTTCGTTCTGCGGCCCGCGCTCTCCTCACTGCTGGGGATGGTTTGCCAGAGCAGCGGCGAGACGAGCTTCAGGATTTGATCAAAAGTTTTCTCAATATGAACGAGGAGGAGAAACTAACGGATGACGCTCTGCAGCAGGCTGCTGGTTTAGAGACCAGGTGAGATCAACACCACCTTATCCCCTTATGTCAATCTTGCGTGGGAATTGGTGCAGGTTTGGGCGTGAAAATGAGCTTACTGGATTCTTCACTTGTGATTTATGAAATGTGCGAACCAGGGCCGATCATTAGCCAATCAAAAAAGAATTGACAAATCTGACAGGTGAAAACAATCCTAATTTAAATAACACGCCCCTAATCATTCAAGACTCTGCCCACCAACCAATGGAATGTACAACAATGAGGGACGCATTATGGAAAAAAGGCAACTTTTCTGTGCTGGAAGTCAAAACCATAGCAACAGAGGTAGTAAGAAGTTAGCTGAGTTGTTTGGCAGCCGGAAAAGTGCCACAAAAGAGAGTCAGAAAAACGTCTGCGATGAAATCTCTGCAGTCGTAACACTTACTTAAAACATCCTTTGTTTATATTTTAATGAATAAATCTGTGGTATCTTAGAATTAGATGCCTCTGTATTATTAATTATTTATTTTCAGGTCCCAAAATGAGGAAAGTTTGCTGTCAAAGTGTTTGGCAGCTCTGAAAGAAGCTGCTGTCAGACTCCAGCGTCACAGATTGAGGAGTGAGTGGAGCACTTACTGGGTCTGCATCAGTTTATTTCAAACCAAACTCAATGTAGTTACAGATTTTTGGTTCTAGCAAAATAACTTGATCAGATTTATTCATCTGGCTGAATGTTTTGTATGATTGTCTTAATACATTTCTAAAACTACATCCATGGAGACCAAATTCACTTTGACTTTGGCAGCTCCTTCTCTTTTTGGGTTGCTATTAGTCGTTGTAAATGTTTGTGGTGACGTTGCAGAACTTTGTTTTCTGAAAACATTACAAATTGCTGTATTTTGTGTTTTAGCTGTAAATTAACACCAAACTAAGCTCTGTCAAAAACAAAACTGAAGTACACGTTATTGCGTTTGTTTCTCATTGTTGTCGAGATCTGGGAAAGAATCAGGTGAGGATCATACAGGCAGAAAGTACGCCCAAATGAGCAACTTCACTTTAGAAAAGCAAGCCTAAAAACTGGCAACCTGCAACTGATGAGACATGCAGCGCTTTTTTCCTTCCTCTCCTAATTCAAAAAGGCGCATGAGCAGGAGAGTTTTCTGGATGGGTGGGGAGTGAGAGGAGCACCAGCACAGAGTGAAAGAAGCCAAACTAAGAAGTGGACCGTTGTCTACTCACATATTCTCCAAATGCATTCACAGTCTGATTCCTCCTCCTCTCTGCAGGATCTTCAACGAGGCGTACATTCCTCACGGTCTGAAGGTGGTGCAGGCTCACGCCGAGCAAGGCCTACAGGGACTGATGGAGCTGGAGCGTCGCTGGAGGCAGCACTTTCTCAGCAGCATGCAGCCCCGACACCTCCCCCCTCTGTGGTCTGTAGACCACAACCACAACAAGTTCCTCCGCAAGTACGGAGAGGACCTGCCCATCAAACTCAACTGACGTGTGTGTGTGGGGCTGCACGTGGAGCAGAAGCTGCTACGAACTGAGGAAAACATCCTCACAGCCGCTCTATTAATTTCACAAGCCAAATTTTTTAAAAGTGAGCTGAAGTGATGCACCAGGCGGGACTGAAGGCTTCCAGCATGTGCTGCTGTTAACGCAGCTGAGAGGAACACTGGACAAGTCTCTTTTTTCTGGTGACATTTGAACAGAATGCTTTGCATATAGAATCATTTTAATATGAATTAAGTTATTGAACACTCTGCCCTGCTTTGTTCTCCGTCTGTTGTCTGTTTTAAGTCAATAGATGAAGGTGAGATTCCCAGAAGCGTCTTAAAACCAGACTTCATCTTCACCCTGAGTCTTTTTTGAAAGTGAGTTTGGTTTGAGCTGCGTCTCAGAGGTTTATAATTTCAAACGAGGGGAGTTGAATGCTTCTCACAGTTAAGTTTGCTCGTTTAACAGATCATTTAATTCCCTGATGTTTGCATCCTGCTGCTGATTCTCCTGACGGTTCAGACTCATCCATGGCTCGTGTTTTAACGCGCCTCTTAATCCCTGAACCTGACTGGAGACCTTTCAGAGCAGCAGGGCGCGACTTCCTTTCAGTCTACAGCCGTTTATCTTCGACGTCTTTGCACAGAATCCAAA
>RPOG01006336.1:0-24685 GCA_008086565.1 Thalassoma bifasciatum | reverse complement strand
TTCCCAGTAAGGTACGTTTTAACACTTAAGAATAAAATGAACCCCCTTTTCAATAAATAATAGACCAAGCAAATACATATAACTCAGGCTCAGTGGAACTTTATTTAAACTTCCCAAAAGAACACAAAGCACAGGGCTTAAAGTACTCCAACGGGGTGCCGGATTTCCGGCATATGAAAATTTATTGAACTAACTGGCTTAACACACTCAAGTGTGTGTGTCCTCAAGTGCTGAAAAGCGCCTCCACACCATAGCCAATCGGAAGAGTTCATCCATCAGCTATCTCTTCCCAATGTTTTTTCCATTTTTGTGAGGATCTGCTCTGCATCTGTGCTGTGCTTCAACAGGGATATGGCCTCTCTGCAATGATCACCCTCCAACTGATGCTCAGCAGACACCTCTCTGGCAAACTCTGGTCCTCTGCTGCTTGATGGACCACTGTTAGAGATGTTCCTCCTGCTGCCACCGCTAAGCTCTCGCTGTATATTTTTGAGTTTCCAGGCAATGTAGCCTTCATTGCTCTGAGCGTCAAAGAAGTGTTCCTAAGTCAAGTAAAAACAAAGGACAAAAGATTAAATAATGATTATTTTGCTACATTTCAGTACTGAGAGTGTTTCATCAAACTTGGCAGTGCATGCAGAGACAGACATCAATCTTTCGTTTTTAAAATGGTATTACATGATCAAAAGTAATATCAAAAAGGAATGCAAAGTGCTGTACTCGATCAATAATCATTGTCATTTGGGTTGGAAAATTCTGTAAACTAATTGTAAATCAACAGCCCAACACAAGCTGTTAATCGAATTTGTTTACAGTAATTCAAAAGTATGTTGAAGACAAAACATGAGTTGGAAAACAAGCAATGCAGTAAAAAAATCTTGATGTACATAAAAATTTGTTTTGAATTAATTTAAATTGTCTTTCCTAACATTCATTCATACATACATATCCCTTTTGGGAGTAGGGGTCTCTGAGGCAGGGGAAAAGACATTGTTAGGGTTCACGTATTGCACAGGACTGCAGGTACCCACCAGCACGCCTGAGAGAACAAAGATTGCATTACTTATCTATGTTACAACTGGTAATATTTAATAACCAGTATTTTATTACTAAAGAGTTATGATGATAACTGTTTAGGAAGCATAGGAAGAAAAAATAAGTTTAGCTTACCCATATTTCTCAGTCATTGCGGCCACAATTATGTTGACCAGTTTGCGCTGCAGCGGGTCTTTGACCGCTTTTGTTTTTCTGTTCTCGCTCAATATTTTCTCTCCTCCTGGCTTTGATTCCAGAAGCTGTTTAACAAGCTGAGAGGGGAGAATAAAGACATGGATTTTTAAAATGTTGTCTAGATAATTTTACACTTTCATGAACTACCGAAGGATCACTAGCACATAAATCACAACCCTAAGAAAAACTCACAATTGAAAATTCTCAAAACAAATTCAACAGTAATTAATGTACAAAAAAGTTAATTGGATGAAAGACAAACAACTTCACTTTTTAAAATCCGTTTTGCCTATAGTTTCCTACCAGTGAAAGACAAGGTCTAAAAATGACCTAAACTTGACACTGTCTTCTTCCTTCTGAGGTTGGCAGAATTCCTTTATGGCAGCATACAAACACGTTTTTGAATTCACCACAGAAGTTCAAACACCACCTCCACCATTCCCAAAGTAAATTGTTTTATGGTTATAATTATTCTTTCTTTAAAAGAAATCCCACTTTTTCCCCGAAAAATAATTTACTAGGGTTCAATAAAAAGATGGAAGCAAACCAAATTAGCGATAGCCTGCTAGGCATTAGCTAAGCTAAGCGACGTAAGTTGCGAATCAACGGCTCAAAAAACAACTTGAAAAATATGCTGGAGAACGACGTTTACTCACCGTTTTTATGGATTCTACTGTTGAGTTTACACAGTTTCCTCTACCACCGTGGCACCGAAAAACCACTCTGCCGCTCTTCCACGTGTAGTCACCTGGAGCGAAGTTTCACGCCTTCGGCCGTTACTGCCCGCCCGGGGAAAAACAACTAGTATCACGTAGCGGAGCGTCATTACATCATATATTGATGCTACGTTACGTTCGATGAGAACCGTTGGGACTCAATCTCTAATACACACCCTGGGAGTTCATGCAGCAAAAATCATTACTACACTTACACCGAGTTGTCAACCAACACCTGCCAGGGTCACTGTATCAGTATCAAGGGTGTTAATTAGTTCGAATGAACTCCTCAGTGTTAAAAAATCTACTCTAGAAACTTTAACTCTGAAAAAATAACACTTTGGCATTTGCTGTGTNACACACACACACACACACACACACACACACTCCCAACGCACACACACACACACACACACACACACACAAACTTTTTTTTTCTTCTTTGGATTTTTTTACAGCCTCTAAATAAAGAAAGCAGTATCAAATGATGGCCAAAGGAGATTGAGTTCACTGGATATCAGCTCATGCTTCTGGTTCTGGTTTGGGTGTGATAATGTGTGTGTGTGTGTGTTTGTGTGTGCTTTGGCCACAGATGAAAAGTAAACTACAATGTAATAAGCTTGCTGCAAGAGAGTCTTAAAGTCTTTGGTAGAGAACCGGGGTCTTGTTTCAAAGTGCAAAATCTGCTGTAAGCCCCTGCAGACACAGACTAAACACAGCATGGACCCTATTGTTGTTCTGCACTGTTACAGCCCTCCCTGGAGGTTTTGCAGGAGCCATAACCCAGCACAGCTACAACAAGCAGCCAATAGGCACCTTTTCTACCGATGACCTGGCCACTGAGGTCACAACAGAGCCTGATCATGAGCATTTGATTCGAAAATCATGGGTTTGGCTTGTTTTCTTGACAGTTTTCAGGTATTTGTCGGGAAACAAATCCTGACTAGTTTCAATGCTTTCCCAGCTTGGAGTACAAAGTTGAAGCAGGAATATGGCAAAGTTTCCTTTCATGGCAGAACTACACTTGGTATTAATCGATTCAACATGTTCACCATTTCTAACCATTGTATTTTGAGACCTGGACACAATGTTTTACATGTTTTTTTTTTTTTTTCCAGCTAATACATGACTAGTCACTCCAATCTTCATTTTTTTTCATCTGTTTCCGTCACGTGCTGTTCTGTGGTTTGAAGACCATCTATACACAGAGTAGCCATTACTGGAAGAGGAAGGAAAGAAGGAGTTTACTGGAAGAGGAGGGTCATTACTGCAAGCTAGAGCTGGATCAGTGGTAATGTTAAAGGTCAAACAAACTTTGTGTTTGTTCCAGCTATTACTTATACTTTGGATGTGCTGAAGGTTTGCACACACTTAGGCTTACATGCACTTGTATATATTTGTTGTGTTTCTGCGTGTCTCCACCTGGATCTGGATTTCATCACTATCCACTGGCCTCTCTGAATCATGTTTTCTAACATGTTAACACAGTTATTACATATCATTACGCAGAGATCCGGTTTCAGTGACACCATTCAATCTGGTGGCCAATCTTTGTGCTTACAACGTGTCAGCAGTGACTTTGGTTTTCCGTGTACGTCTGTATGGTATGTGTATGTCTGAGCTGAAAATAACCAGAACCTACAGATTAAACTGTCCTGAAAGGGACAAAGAGAGAATATGATAGGTCTATAATTTTGGAGTATCTGGTAAATTCTGAGTCAGTGTTACAATGAGCTGCTGTGTTGAACATCCAGATGAGGAGGTGTCAAGGTCCTTTGAGGTTATGTGCCATTGCTTGTACTTTATGCCATTGGAGGGGAAAAAAACAACCATTTGATGACATAAATTTGTGACATACCTGATTTGCAACATCAGGTCTTGATGCAGCTGAGATGACTTTTGAGTTACTCTCTATATTAATGTCACACTTTTTAGCATTAGTTTAGTATCAATTAATACTTAGCTCATCATTTGTAAAGCATTGTTAACACATTAATACTCATTTGTACCTCAAGTACAAAGACAGTTATAACTGTTCTGCATTTTTTTGCTCCTGCTACCCCCCTCACCATGAGCAGTGTTTTGACCACCTCTGCCACACCCACCATGTCCCCTCTTAACGCCCGGTCACGGTGAAGGAAAGCATTGGCTCCAGTATGTGGACAGCTACATGTGGACTGTCATGGCCAAGAGACTCCCTGCTGCAATACACAGAAGCTTTTCCACAGCTTTTTCATCAGAAGGTGAATATTCCTCTTAACCCCTGAGTTCCCACCCGATTCTGGCCTATTTACCATGCTATGTTTCAGAGCTTATAACTATAGAACCAAAAGGTCAAAATTCATCAGTGACACCTCGTTTTTAAAGACTAAAGTCTCTAGTTTCAGAAAATGCCATGTTTTCATTGGAGCTAAAGTCCACATCAGGATAAATTTGTCAAGTTTTACCAGGTTCACATTGAGGAGGAAATGCTCTAAGACTGTGAAGCTGCTGTTATTAATGAGAACGGACACGACAGACAGACAAACAACGGACTTTACAGGAGAAATTTCACCACTTGGAATAATTTGATGAAACAACACTTTTGATATGTTTGAACTCTGGATTCCTCTGGCTGAAAAGAGAGTGAATATTTCATGGCGCAGGCTATTTTTTCAACTTTGGCGCTTGAAGGGTTAAGATCCTCCTGGAATGTGAGCACTGCTCTCACAAAGAGTGAACTATGCTCACGCTCCTGATTGTGACTTGCAAATTAAAATTTATAGATAAGAATTTGTCAAATGTTTGCATGTTCATTGAACTGGCCACTCAGCAATCTTTCTTACTGGAGTCTTGAGTTAAATATCTCAACATTTTAGTTTAAAGTGAACATACTTTTGTGCCTAGTTTACCATCTGGTCAAATTGGTTAGCTCCGTGTGGTTCTGTTTACAGGAATGCACTTAAAGATTTCCTCTCTGTAAGCTGTATGTTGAGTGTCTCGACCACCCAAATCAAGTCAATATCATGTGTGTCATGCGCGCACACACACACACACACACACACACACACACACACACACACACACACACACACAAACAGGGATGAGTTTTTTGGAACTGCAGCGTGTGCACAGCCATGAGAGGAAAAAGTAGATTCAGCTGTAGATCTTCTTTGACCTGCTCAGGTTTTTGCCCACACAGGGGGAGGCTGATGGTCTTGATTCTCTATAACAGTGGTTCCCAAAGTGGGGGTTGGGACCCTTTGGGGGGGTTGTGAGACATTGATAGGGGGTCGTGGAATGTGTCCCAAAATCGAAAACTATGAACAATTCCACATTTCATCCATTATTGTAAGAATAAAAGCAAAACTAGGGGTTAAAGATAATATAAAATTATGCAAACAGAAAATGTTTGATCTGTTTTTCACATTTCTTTGTTGAAGTTTGATGCAGTGAACACAACGAAGTGCATATTAGTTGGTAAATTTCCTACTGATCAGTTAAATTAAGTATCCTCAGGGTTTTTTTGTTTGATTTTGTCTGTTTTTGGATTGGCCCATTAGTGTTGTACCACAGCAGGGGGTTGCCAGTCTCTAAAGCTGCCATTTTGGGGGTCACAGGCGGAAAAGTTTGGGAACCCCTGCTCTATAAGACAGAGCTTTAACCTCACAGATTTAGTTCCGTATGTGCGTGTGCACTCCCATGGGCAAACTTACACTTAGTACAGAACAACATATGCACTTCATCCCTCAGCTTCGTCACCTTTTGAGTTATCGCATAAAATAGTCAATGCTTAAATCTTGACATATGCCACTGAATGAACAGTAGCCGCTGACAGCATGAACCAGGATTCCCAGAATGCTACAGGGATGGGAGGAGAAAGAGATTGTTTTATGATGAGCATTGATGGTCAGATGCTATGAGAGTGCCATGAAAAAATGTTTAAATAGTGTTTCTTTTAAAGTATAGGGTATTACAGGAAAAAAAATTATGCACAACATGCAGACGGCATCAAGCCAATTTTTTACAAATTACAAAATAGTATCTGAAATTCCTACAGACCATACCTTTGACCATCACACTTTGAATCACAACCTGTGGGCCCTGCCCCCTGGTGGGCTGTAAAGGTATTGCAAGTAGGCTTTCAAATCATTTCCAAAATAGGAAAAGTTTATTTATTTATTCATTCATTTATTTATTTTGGGGGGGGGGGGCATTACAAAAAGATATATATAAACACACACACACACACACACACACACATATATATATATATATATATATATATATACAGTACAATGCTGTAATTAATAAAACTTAGTTATGTTAAAAGGGTAGTAAAGTGCTAAAATTCATAGGTATAAGCTCAATGCTTCAGAAGGCGTGAAGCCTACGTATTGATCGGGTTGGAGACTTCAAAATGGGCCCTTAGTCAGGAAAGGTAAAAAAACCACTGTTTTACATCATTCCTCATCAACAAAGGCCTTCATTTCCACCTCACATGACATCCTTCACAAGTGAGCCCTTGAGCCTCAGTCTTTATTTTCCCCTTCTTTCCTTTGGCTTAAAATAAACATGATCAAGGTCTGGGTGCTTTTGCCAAACAACTATTAAAACATATTTTTTGTCTGTGTGTGTGTGTGTGTGTGTTAAACATTAAAATCTTTTTCACTTCTCACAGTTGTAGCACTTGGAAGAGACCAGCTCTAACAGAACATTATTTCCCTTAAAATAATGAGGCAAAATGAGACCAGGGCTACAAAAACAAGGACAGGAATCATTGTAAGAGCTTCAATATATTTTGAAATTTGTAATGACTTCCCAGGTACAACAAATACGGCAAAAGGGCAAAGGGTGAAATCCATGGGAGATTACTAAGTGGGTGAGTTCAAGGAAAAAATGACCCATTTCTTGAGACTTTGAACAAACAACATCTTTTTCCAACTTTCGTCATCGCGCGAAAAAGTATCCTAAGAAGTCCTGATAATACCACAGCTGGCCGTCTGAAAAAATAAAAAAGTATCACACTCAAAGGAAGAGAAAACATCAACTCTCAAGCTTTCCAGACAGAAATCAGTTAAAAAAAGAGGAATGTCATCACCTTATGGGAATTCATTTATTGACATCCTGCTGAAATAAAAGCTACAGCGGTTGGAAGAAAGAGATAAAAAGACCAATTCAAGACTGTAATAGCAGGATGGTATTCAGCTTCAAAAATTAGGGAGGCTTTTATTTGTCAAAGAGGGTGAATAAGAGGAGAAGGAGTGACAGAGAAGTCAATCAAAGGTATCCAGCAGACAGAGAGAAAAAGAAAGTCCACTCTCCTCTGTTGACTGACTGACTGACTGAAGTCTTATTAAGTGGTATTAGTTTTGGCTGTGGGGTAGCGTTATCCCAGCAGTACCTCCGGTTTGGTCAAGTGTTCCAGAGGAAACAATTGGAAGTGTTTGAGAGCCACTGAAAATCTGAAGAAAAAAGCCAGACTCCTGGAACCTCATCTTTCATGCCGTGAAGGGACAGCACTCACCACTTTTAGACATGGATTCAATTTATGAAATTGTATCACTTTCAACACTGCAGCATCAGACACCAAACAATGACGAGTGAGTAGCCCTTTAAAATTCTCAAAGAGTGACAGGCTCCTTAACCTGGAGACCTACAGACCTGTGGATTACTCTGTGCAAACACACGTGTAACATCTGCTTCTCATTGTGGCTGTTACACGGCTGGTAAAGGAGCCAGGAGGAGCTGATGGAGACTGATAGGACATACTGACTTCAAGATGAAATGATAGGAGCAAGAACCTGGATAGACATGATAGAATCACAGGCTCCCAAGACCCTTTCTGCAATTTCCAAAACCGTTAATGCCTAGAGTACTGATAAGGTTAGTTTTCAATGACACACAGTCCTTTGAAGCCTGTGCTGCTGACACATAAGTAAGAGATAATATGTGGTTAGCAGGTACAGTTTTATTTATTGAATTTTTTTTTAACTCTTTTTAAATCATAATGACAAACAGAAACTTCAAAAATGGCCCTGTTAAGAAGTTTACACAACTCTGGTGGTTTTGGCCTGATAAATGCACAAACCTTAACACAAATGTATTTGAATGTCTGCTAAAGGTAACCATCCTCACCTGTGATCTATTTGCTTGTAATCAGTGTGTGTGTATAAAAAAATATGAACAGGGTCATTTTTGAAGTTTCTGTTGTCATTAAGATTTAAAAAGAGTAAACACAGCTGTTTGTTCATAAATGTCTTCTCCCAACCTCTAACCATGAGTGACAGAAAGGTTTTTGTTTTATAATTTATATTTTCTGATAAAGGCCAAAAAATCATAAAATTCTGCTGGAGGGGGTGTAAACTTTTAGGCACAACTGTAG
This sequence comes from Thalassoma bifasciatum, assembly GCA_008086565.1. Classification (NCBI taxonomy): domain Eukaryota; kingdom Metazoa; phylum Chordata; class Actinopteri; order Labriformes; family Labridae; genus Thalassoma; species Thalassoma bifasciatum. The sequence continues at coordinate 16,375 of RPOG01006336.1, read as the reverse complement.
TTTTGGGGAAAAGAACTCCAACAGGGTGTGATTGTCTACTCTGAAGGGGCTTTATTTCCAACATCTACATACAATTCATTATTTCACAAAATACCTGGATACTCACCAGAGTTACAAACTCAGACACACAAAAAATTAAATATTGACCAGTGGTGTACATGGGGGGCAGCCCCCCTCTTCTTCCGTGGCCAATTAGTTGAAAAGCGTGTGCTTAAGTGCCCCTTTAGAGCAAAAATATGTCCTGAAGTGCCCTCCGTGGCAACAAACGTATGGTAAACTGCCATCTAGACAGCCAAAACGTGCCACAATGCCTTCCTGGATGGTAGCCACACTAATCTGCATTTTTGGGTGGTTACAATGACATAAATTATCCTCCTTTGAGCCAACACATATGCCAAAGTTCCATATTGGGAGCAAAAATATAAGCAGAGCAAGCAAAGTGTTCTTGTGGGAGCTAAAGCCTGCGCTCAAGAGCTCTTTCATGAGCCAAAACGTGGGCTTAGGTTTCCTCTTGGGACTAAAACATGCTTAAAATCCCTCTTAGGAACAAAATATGTTTAACCCTCCTGCTATTTTCATCTGTTAGGATCATCTACCATGTTTCCAGGTTCATTTGACCTGGTGTATGTTTACTTCTTCAAAAGACCCAAAAACAAAAAGAAATCCTCACGAGCATTGTTTATATTTGATGAGTAACTCCTTTACTAACTATTTTATCACGATTTATTGCAACTGTGCTCCTTACCACTCACAGATAATGGTTTCAATTAAGGTTATTTCACTTGTTGTTTTGAGAAGAAAATGCAGTTCAGACTTGTTTTTTGATGTTTCACCATTTTAGATCTATTTAAGACCAAGAAATCAAACACAATAATTTTTTAAAAATATTGAAAGTTAACATTTATATTTTTGTATGTACATGCACATCATCTTATGCAGATGCAACAGTTAGTCTTCATGATAAAGCTGCATTATTGTTTTTCTGCAACCTGACCGTCTCTCACCATTTCCTTCTTGACTTTAAACAGAGCTCACAGCAGAGGTGTCTGGCTGAACAGAGAAGAAAGAAAATATTTCCATTTTGTTGCTAATGTCTAAGACTTATTTACATGAGGGTGCAATTAAGGTTCCAGCTCTGTTTGTTGGTCTTTTAGCTCACTGGCTCAGAAAACCTTGAGATCCTTCCTGGCTTGGATCTGTCAGTGCTGACCCCACTCTGTGATAGTTAGTGTAAAGAGTTGGCTCCATGTCAGTCACATTTACGCTCTGATGCAGGGCTGCAGGGGCCACCATACACCTCTTTGTTTGCATGCATGCATGTTATATTCACAGATCATAGAAAATGTTGTTTTATTGTGCTCGGACTGTAAAGTTGTCGTGGAGATGGTAAATGCATCCTAAGATCTCCCCGAGCATTTTATCTGTAAAGCTCTTACCTTGTTCCTCCTCTGTTATGTGCATGCATGTGTGCCAGACAATAAGTGTGTGTGTGTGTGTGTGTGTGTGTGTGTGTGTGTGTGTGTGTGTGTGTGTGTGTGTCTGTTTATGTGGAGTGTATCAGTTACACAGTCAGCTGGATATGTCATAAGACAGCTTATAAAATTTGACCCCTCTGTCTCCAACCTGTTTTTACATCCAAGAGACTCAGAGCTAAGCCTCCATCTGTGAGAGGTGTGTGAGTGCAAGAGACAGAGAGTGGGGGTTATGAAGATGGAGAGAGCAAGACAGGGAGACAGAGAGAGAGGGAAAGAGAGAAAGCAAGGGGGGTACAAAAAAAGAGGGCAAGAGGTGGTGGTGTTGGGTGGGGGTGGGGGGTGAGAGATAGAAGGAGCAAGTTGAGAGAGAGAGAGAAAAAGACAGAGAGCAAGGGGTGGGGGCAGGGATAGAAAAACAGACCAAGAGCAGGAGGCAAAGGGGAAGACTGAAGGGAAAGGCAAGAGGAAAGAGAGAGAGAGAGAGAGAGAGAGAGAGAGAGAGAGAGAGAGAGAGAGGGGACATGATGTAAAGAAAAGTCATATTGTGCAACCAGTATTAGAGAAGTTACACAAGCCGTTGGTTGAGCCTGGTGGTTAATCAAAGCCAAAGCTGACAGAGTGGAAGTTTTATCCAGCACACAGGTCTGACAGAGAGCTCTGCAAAATGAGTTGGCTACTGTTGGCTGACCAGTGACACAGACGTAAGTCTTTATTCAGACCAGTTGTACACACAATATTTGCTAAGAGAGTATCAGAGTTATGATCTACTTCCATGACAACCAATGAAACAGGCCACATCCCCAAGGCTGAATAACAAAGATGAAAATATGTTATCTGGAGGTGGGCTGCTAACCTTAGCAGGAGCCTGGCTCTAATCCGCTCTCATGGAGGCTCAGAGGTGCAGCAGCAGGATCAGACTTCATAAATCACCACTTATTTACGACTCGATCAAACCTTAACAAGGCGTAGAGAACAAACCAAAAGTTCATAAAGTCATTAAATTAGATTATTTCTGTTGGAATCCAAGAATCAAACGCTGTCAATGGAAAGGAACTCAAGAAACACCACTTCTTTTTGTTCCAGTCTATTTCCCCAGATGACAGATACATCTTTAAAAATATATAACCTGTCCTGTGCTATTAACGAAACGTCATATTTGTTCTAAGTTGGGAGATTTGTTGGAGGGACCCACCCTGGTGTCCTTCAGTTAGTTAATCCAAGAGTATAAGGCTCCAAAACAAGACTTTGTTGGCAGTGTTGGGCCTGTTACGGGAAAAAAGGCAATACATTATACATTACTTGTTGCTCTTTTGAAAAGTTACGTGATGACTTTATCACTCCCAGCCAACTATAATATATCACACTACTGATTATATTACTTGTCTCTACACCCCACAAAATTGGTAGTTGTGTCCTTTGAAAGGAGAGGGGGAGGATGATGTCACTGTCTGCTCACAGCTTCTCCAGTCCAAAATTTGATATTTATTGTCTTTGTGTTTTTTTCTAAACAGCAAGATTATCACTGGCATTGCCAAACCCTTGAAACTTGACAACATTTTTTACTGATATTCACCTGCTTTTTGGTGACCTGTTCTCCCTCCTTACCATGCCCTTGTAGCACCTTGAGATTTCTTGGAAATGGATAGTGTGTCACGAATAAATTTTATGATTATCAATTGTTATCAATTATTGCTATTTCTCTTCATGATTTTGAGTTTGCACAGCCTCTGTACAAATATTCAAAGCAAAATTACAGGTGCATTTTTTTCTGCAGCGTATGAATACAGCAAAGACTGTATTAAATACACATCTGAGAACAAGAGAGACAGCTTTTGTCTAAGTTGCTTCAAGCTGAAGAGAAAAAGTACAATCTTTCAAGCTGGATTCATCAAGGAAACTCGTAAACCTGGCACCTATGAAGCTGCTTCGCTGCTCTGCTGACATGCATGATAAGATTTAGCCGCAGATTATTGTATTTGAAATCATAAGTGGGTCAAAAACAACAGTTAGTGAGTGAGTTGGGTTTTTTGGTGAGTAACTGAAATATTACTACTGGAGTTTCAGGAGTAATTTATTACACGACTCGCAACTAATAAAAGTAGTATTATAACTGTAACACGTTGCTAGTAACACAGGACTGCCTAACACTGCTTACAGGTGATGGATTGTATTAAGAGGGACACTCCAATTCCTAATAATAAAAACTCCTCTAATTGTTAGAGGCAGCTTTTTTCAGGTTTTCGTCTTTACGTACGTGCCTCTCACTCCCTCCTGCTCTATCTACTGTGAGTGTTTCCGCTAGGTCACGTCACTCAGCAGCTCACTGCTCGCCGCATGGTGGCAGAGAAGATCACTGTGTGATGATATTTTACAGCTGAATACCAAAATAATGGAAACACAGATGTTTTCTGAAAACAAATAGAGCTCTGTGACAACACTAAAAACAATACACAGACATTTAATAACACACCAAAAAGAAAACCCTGAGCTGCAAAGTTAACAGAAGAATGTATTCTCTTGAAGGAAAATATATTCCCAGAAATTGGGTAACAGACAAAGTCCCATCTGAAATGCACTGGAAAAGCACTATACTTAAATCTGTATGACTGGACTTTCTCACATGCAGGTTGTATGACAAGAAGAATGCATTTTATAAGATAAGATAACCTCTTCTGTCATATATGGATCTAGGCATGTCTGCTATGCTCACAAGGGGGATTATTGGAACCAGAGCTTGAAATCTGCCTCATGGTTTTATATGTTATTGTACTGATATCTGTTTATATTTATATTTATGTATGTTTGTGTCAATCATGAGTCTTCCACCTGTTTGTGGGACGGTAAATCTATGAGCTGGGATGTTCTGTCCTGTATTTTTATTTATTTTTTTATTTTTGTGTGTACATTTAATTTCTGTTTTCAATAAGTTAGTAATTATATACTGCACATGGGGGAAAAAAATCTCACATTTGTTACAGTTTACCTGTGTCTTCTCACCCATTGCTGGTGTTACTCCTGGTGATGCCTGCTTTGAAGACATAAGTGTTGCCATGTCAGATGCCATCATAAAGACCTCAGACTATGATTTAGTATGAAGTCAAGGATGAAAGAAGAGCAGACAAAAGTTTCATTTTATTTCATTTTTTCCACCGTAAGAATCTGAAGAGATAAAACTGTATAAACACTGTGACAATCACCCCACACACACTCTGACACACAGTTACAAAAAAGTGGGGTAAAGGCAAATTTGTGCCTGACCACAGAAAAATAAGAGCAAAGTTGACGTGACTGATCGAAGCTAACTGATGTTGTCACTGGCCCCTACCGCCCGTACAAAGTGGTGTGTGTGACTATGATTGTATTTGTGTTCGTGTGTGTGTGAGTGCAGTAAGGCCCATTAGCGTGCAGTAATGGGAGGGGATATTGGTGGTGTATAGGTGTAATTACCTCAAGCTAACATGGAGCTCAGGCCGCGTGGCGCCTCCAACACAAATATGAACCGCGGAGCATAGATACCACTTTGTGCTCATTCATTGCTTGACCTAGGGGAGAAAGTTCAACAGAGCTAGTAGTTCTTCGAGTGAGTGGGTGTGTGTGTGTGTGTGTGTGTGTGTGTGTGTGTGTGTGTGTTAGTGGGAGAGGAGAGCCTTGGGATATAAAGGTCTCTGAGTAAAAGCTGGAACAGAAAGTCAAAAAAAATGTGAGTTACGCGTCGGTGTGTTGGACATTGTCTGCACTGACTGTTGTCTTCTGGTTCTGTTTTGTCTGACTTCTCTCCTGTTGTTTTCTCATCCCTGATAATACACAGAGCAGCTTCAAACCCTCCTTTCCCATCATGTATCTGTCCATCGATCCTCCTCTTTGGCACTCTGCACACAGCTCTTTCTGATCTTTTTCTTCCCCTGGACAATCCATCAATCTATCTCCACCTCCTCCCTGACACAGAGGTTGAACATATCACCATTATATTTGCTTTATGAGAACATCTGTTTAGCTTACTGACTTCAACCCTTGGCCTTGAAAAGCCTCCAAAAAGGCCTTAACTTGGGTCATGTGATGCACCAGTACTTTTAACTAAGGGACAGTGCAGATGGTGGGTGGCTGGAGTTTGGTGCTTTTATCACTCTGTAGGATGACAGTGGGTAATTGAGACTGACAAAGATGTTGGAGTGATGTAATCAAACTTTGGAGAACACAGTAGAAATCCTTGGCATCCACACCCTTAACAGCTCATTGTATTTTGTGTTGTAAAACTCAGTTTTTTGGCCACCTCTTGTTTTAAATTATCTAAAGAACAATCATCATTGCAGCTGTCTAATTCAACAACACAACCGTAAATGTTCATTCCTTATGTTAAGCTGGTTCTTTAGTCTTTGTGTGTGCAACAACAACAAAAAGTGATATTGTTTTGTCATCACTTTCAAATGCCTTGGGGTGAACAGCATAGCTGTGTGACTGGATCCAGATTCTGATGGTTGAATAAGTTTGCTTCCACGTCTCAGTAAGAGCATACAAGGTCAATACAATATAGGTCATGTGGGACTGATGATCAAATTTCACATCTGTGAACATGGCTTTGGAAGTGTTACCTCAGAATTCAAATGTGTGAAGCAGAGTGGGCCTCCAGGGGGAGCTGTCACATTTATGTAGCCATGCATGCTGCTTCTTGAAATTGTATATACCTTGACAAAACAGAATAAAATGATTATTAACGGGAAAATAAAAAATGGAACATTTGGGGGGCAGTTAATTTGAAGGACGTGTGAGGACTATCTGGAAACGTGAGTGTTGTTCTGGGTCAAAGACTCAAGTTTTCCATAAGCTTTCCATAGGATCTAATTTTAATCTATTTGTTTTATTTTGAAAGTCACAGCCTCCTTTTCGATGATTTCCAGGTACCACATCCTGTCCCGCTCAATCCCCCCTGTATTGAATTTATGTATCACTTCAATCTGACAAGGGACAATCTTAGTTTACATTTCCATGGCCTGTTTTTCTTTTTCTTACAATTTTTGCCTGCATATTCCCAACATTTTTAAGAAGCAGGACCATTTTGTTTTAAACAATTATTGTTTTTTTTCTGAATTGTATGAAAAAAACAAAAACAACGATAGATGGATAATTTGGCTCATGCAGGCTAAAAAAAGTAACATTGCATCTACAGTTTGCTTTGCTGCACTTTTCACTTTCTCTCTGGTAAAACACATTATCGAAGTCTAACTCCAAGCTACACACAAAAACCCAAAAACAAAGAAACAAAAAAAACAGAATAATGAATGTGAACAGTTCATTTTGAGGTCTATGAACTTAGTTCAAAATATAAAAATATGAACTATGAACCTGAATTAGAATTAGTAATTTGAACTAGTGTGAACTTGCACTGGTGTACATGAACACTAGGCCCTGCGTAGCAGCCAAAAAGTTTCGGATAACCTCCAGATTTCATGACTCCTTGCACACTGTCAAGATGCAGCAAAACAACCCCAAAACATAGACATAGACACTGTGTTCTTTTCTTTGTAGACCTCATTCTGTTTTCTGTAAACAGTAGAATAACTTACTTTTCCAAAAAGCTCTACTTCAGTCTCATCTGTCCACAAAACCTTCTCTCAGAAGGACTGAGGCTTACTCAGGTACATTTTTGAAAACTCCGGTTTGTTTTTTTATGTCTCTTAGTCAGCAGTGGGGTTCTCCTTGGTCTCCTGCCTGAGCACTTCTTCTCACTCAGATGATGACGTATGGTCAGAGCTGACTCTTCTGCTCCCTGGGTCTGTAGGACAGCTTCAATTTGTGTGGAAGTTGTCTGAGGATGTTTATCTACCCTTTGATCTCTCCTGAGTTGCATTCTTCTGTGAATTTTTCTCTTCCGTCCTCATCCAGGGCGATCAGCAAAAGTTTTATGGGTAAAAAACTTCTTGATTATATTACGCACAGTAGACAAAGGAACTTCAAGATCTCTGGAGAGGGTCTTGTATCCTTCAGATCAATCATATTTTTCAACAATGTTGCGTCTTAAGTCCTCAGACACTCCTCAGCTCTTCTTTCTCTTCTCCATTCTTGGTGTGACACACAAAGAATCACAACACAAAGGTTGAGTCAACTTTTATACATTCTAACTAGTGTCAGGTGTGATTTCTATATTACCAGCACCTGTTACTCACCACAGCTGAGTTTAAACAAGCATCACCTGCTTGAAATTAAATGATTTATCCACAATTCTAAAATGATGCCAATAATTTTGTCCGACCTAATTTTTGTGTTTTGTGTAAAATTGTGTCCATTTTGGCTTTTTTCTTCATTTTTTCCCTCCAATGGAAATCAAGGAAATAAACACATTCCTACTAAAAACGTTTGTTATTGCAACAATTTCTGGGAGAGATGGTGTATTCTCTGGAAAATATCCAGGGGTGCTAATACTTTTGTCCGTGAGTGTAACTTTCTTTAGTGTCTGTGTATTATGTCCGTGTTCTGCTGGGATGTTAGAGTTAACAGAAAAGAAAATGAACAGTTGATGAATGGATGAAGAAGAGAAAGAAAAGTTGTGGGTGGGATTGGCAGACTGTTAGCAGATTTGTAGAGCTTGGTGATGTCATCCTGGTGGTTTTGGACATTTCATCCCACATGGTTTCAATATCAGTGGGCCGCTGCTTGGCCTGATGTATCAGAGTGGACAGAACTCAAACTACAGCAAGTGATCACAGCAGATACAAACACCGGCCAAACTCAAGTTTGGCTGAGGCTCCTGTTGGTCAGTCAGTGGTTTCCAAGGCTACGTGTAGTTGCTTTTGAAAAAGCTTTAGTTGATCTGCATACGTTTAAACCCGTAAAGCACTGGACACTTGGAAACTTATAATTGATGTCCTTGAAATTGATAATAATAAATAATTAAAACTGCAAAAATACATTTGGGGAATGTATTTTGTGGAATTTCAGTTAAAGTCTTTAAAAACGTGTTTGTTTTTCTTTCTTCTTCTTCTTTTTTTTTTTTTTTTTGGTCTGTTTGTTTTTTGAGATATACAACTCCTGAAAACAAATGTAAGTATCTTCTGTGAAATTTACTCAAAACTAATTTTGATGTAATTTCTGCTGCTGTAGAAAACCTGTGTTGTCCATGCCTGTGCTGCTGCTTGTGCGCTGCACATGGATATTTTCCCCTGTAGAGCCTGCTCATTTGAGTATTAGTCAAAACTCTGCAAACTGCTAAACACTGCAAAAAAAGAACTGCAACGCCTGCCTGCTTGCTTGGTCCTGGACCACTCAAGGGGGGCAAACAAGCTGGAGAAAAGACAAAAACCAGAGAGACAGAGGAATGGACAAAAGCTGTTTTCACTTACCCCTCATGCAATCTTTATTACTCCTCTGCCTGTTTTTGTCATCACATCAAATCATTGTCCAGTTTGATCAGAGTACTGACTCTATGCACATGTATGTTTGCCTGTAACTCTTCTTCATGAAGACAGGGCTCTCAGGGAGGAGTTATGTCATATCTTCTGAGATTCTGAAAATGATTTGTGGTGGTGATGATATAACTTGAAAAAAAGAGGAAGTGAATGATGCAGAAAGAGATTTATGGAGTGTGTTGGATGGATGGGATGACCACAAGAACTCAACCTATTACTGCAATTGATGGAAGGATGGAGAAAAGAAATGTGTTTGCGTTACGCGTTAATTTTTGAACTACAAGGTTCATGCTTTTAATTTTTGTGAAAGCATCTGTTGATGCAATGAATTAGATTTTTTCATATTTCGACCGGTGTTTTCCACTGCACACAGAGAAGCCGATTAGGGGTTGTTTTTGTTGAATTACTCCACAAACTAAAACATTTCTTTTAACAACATTTTATTCTTTTCAGAAACATGAGTAGGTATGTGTGAGAAGAGGTTGGTCTGTAAAGCCAGCTCACCCTCAGTCTTCTGGATGCAAACATACCCATGCATTGATTTTTTTGCACTCATAGGGGTCACAAACATTCTCAGCAGACTTTATCTGTGCAGGAGCCAGTCTGTTTGTTGTGCATTTCTGCTTTCAGAAGTGACTGAATGTGTGACTTTACACTCTTGTCTATGAATCTTGTAAACCACTTGGGCAAACTACAGTTTTGCACTTATAAATATATGTACAAACCTGATTGTGTGTTCAAAGCTGATTTACAAACTGGGTGCACAGGGGATTGCATCAGTCAAAAAAAGCATAATAGCATGCAATCCATTGAGCCTATCTGTTTTAATAAAGTTTATATGCAGTTTATCAGAGCACCTGAAATTCTGGGAGATGCAAATGTAATCATTTGGCACCTGCCATGTGGTTCATCAAACCTAACACTGACTTCAGTTGGTCATTTTGCTCCTATATTTAGCTGCTTTGATAGGCAGGTGCAAACTGGCACAGCATCATGTACAAATGGCTGCAGTGATTTTGGTGAGAAGTATGCATAGGTGCGATGACAGATGAGAGAGAGAGAAAGCTCCCTGTGCAATATATTTGGACTCTCAGAATAAAAAATAAATAAAGTAGACACACAGTTGTCCCCTAAAGTTTACACCCTCCAGCTGAATTTCTGATTGTTTTGGTCTTTTCTCAGATCTTTTCTGTTACAGAAAATATGAATGATAACACAAAAACCTTTCTGTCACTCATGGTTAGTGGTTGGGTGAAGACATTTATTAAAATAATAATGATGATGATGATAATAATAATAACAATAACAATAATAATAATAATAATAATAATACTTTACCCTTTTTAAATCATAATGAAAACAGAAAGTACCAAAATGTCCCTGTTCGAACGTTTACAAACTCTGGTTTTTAATACCTTGTATTTCCCCCTTTAACATCAACAACAGCTAACAATGTGTGTGTGTATATATATATATATATATATATATATATATACATACACACACACACATATATATATAGATATATGAACACAAAATGGTGTTGAGCCAACATATAGTGTCTCGACGAGATCAAGATAAAAAGGACATCATCCAGTTATTTCATTATTTAACATAAAAGGATGTACCACCTTCCCCGTTCGGGCATGGGTGGCCCTTCTGTGTGGAGTTTGCGTGTTCTCCCCGTGCATGCGTGGGTTCACTCCGGGTACTCCGGCTTCCTCCCACAGTCCAAAAACATGCCCACATGGTTAGGTGAATTGATTACTCTAAATTGTCCGTAGGTGTGAGTGTGCGCGTGAATGGTTGTTTGTCTCTATGTCAGCCCTGCGATTGACTGGCGACCAATCCAGGGTGTACCCCGCCTTTTGCCCATTGACAGCTGGGATTGGCTCCAGCCACCCGCGACCCTGAACAGCAGGATAGACGGTTAAGAAAATGGATGGATGGATGGATGTACCACCTTTCTGGTACTGCAGCTAAGCCACATCAATTACACTTCAAATATTTCAGTGGACAGAAAATCATACTGCGTAAAAGAAATAAATAGAAATAGCACAGTTGTAAGGAATTTAAGGAAAGCATTACCAACTTGCTAGTTCTGACAATGTAAACACATTTCCCATACTTTGTTCACTAGAAAACACATTTCTACAGGCTCATGTAGCTGCAGCCTTTGATTTCATATGTGAGGAGCAGAACATAAAGAGTAAGAAGTGAACTGATAAACTGCTGCTTTACAGCTTTGGACTGACATTATTCTTTCTATCAATATTGCCCCTGGTCCATTCAAACCATGAGCCACTTCTCATCACAGAGGGTTCAGTGCTGTGTTTTCTTTTTCTAAATGTTGCTCTGTTACCCTCTGTTGTCATAGAGCATGCAGAAGGGAGGTTGAGAAATGGTTCCCACATGTTTGAATATTACTCTGCTCATTAGCTGTGTGTGTGTGCATGTGTGTGCTTGGCTGTGTGTGTTTAAGACAGAGCTCTGATTAATTGGTTCTGTCCTCTAAGCTCTGGAAACACCAGGTTTTGGACCAGGCCACTAATTGTCATAATCCAACTTTGTTTGTTTCTTCTGCTCGACCAGAACTCACCAGCTGAAAGTGTGTGCAAATGTGTGTGTCATCTGAACTATGGACAACACATAACTTGGCATCAGCATCACTTCCCCCTCTGTTCCTTTCTCTGTCTAGACTGCTGCAAAGAGAACTAAGGGTAAACTGAGATTCAGGATGAAAGAAAGATGGACAGAGGGAGAAGAAAGTTAAAAAAAAAATGCTTTCTGCTCAGCCTTGTGTGGTCACAAATGTTGCCAAATCGATCCCAGTGGATGCTCTGGTCTCCACAGATGGTTTAAACTGGTGTGCTGTTCTGAGGGCTTTAAAAGGCTTCCAGCATATTACAGATTGCAGATTTTGCATGGTGGAGAATCATTCATGATGGATTCCACCCACATAATGAAGTAGCCTGCTGTACTTACTAACAGCTTTTAATTCTGCTGGAGTGCCAGGAACAGTTTTGCTCTAAAACCAGCCGCTGAATTCTAAATATCAGGGCACTGTCCTCTGTATGTGAAAAAAGTACATTCTAAAGTACAACCCCTTTCAGAGGTATGTTAGGTACACATAAATGAAAACAGAATGAAATGATTTAAAAATACTGTTTAACCTTCAATCAATTGAATACACTACAAAAACGAGATATGACGTGTTCACTCAAATGAACTTTTTTGTTGTTGTTGTTGTTGTTGTTGCAAATATTCACTCATATTGAATTTGTTCCTGCAACATGTTCCTTAAGAGCTAGGACAGAGGCAGCAAACGACTGTGGAAGTTGTTAAGAATATTCCACAGGTGAACAGATTCATCAGAAACAGGTGAGTGTCATGATGAGGTATAAAGTTCATAGGCAAGGGTCAGTCAAAGATCACCACTGTGTCAACAGCTGCATGAACAAATAGTCCAACAGTTTAAGAACAATGTTTCTTAACGTACAACTGCAGGAATTGATGGATTTCATCATCTACAGTCCATAATATCATCAGAAGATTCAGAGAATCTGGAGAAATCTCTGCAAGTAAGCAGCAAGGCCCAAAACCAACATTAAATGGACGTGACCTTTGACCCCTGAGGCAGCGCTGCATTAAAAACCCACATCACTGTGTAAAGGATATTAGCACGTGGGCTCAGGAACACTTCAGAAAACCATTGTCAGTTAACACAGTTCATCACTACATCTACAAGTGACAGTTCAAACTCTACCATGCAAAGACAAAGTCAGACATCAACAACACACACAAACGCCATCACAGGCCTCTCTGAGCCCGAGCTCATCTGAGATGGACTGAGGCAAAGGGAAAAGGTCTGTTGTGGTCTGATGAGTCCACATTTCAAATTGTGTGTTTGTTTCTGTGTATGTGTGTGTATGTGTGTGTGTGTGTGTGTGTGTGTGTGTGTGTGTGTGTGTGTGTGTGTGTGTGTGTGTGTGTGTGTGTGTATGTGTGTGTGTGTGTGTGTGTGTGTGTTGGGGGGGTGCTGTCTAAACTAGTCTTTATATTACCCTTTTCACCTCTGATACGATAACTCTATTGCAATCTTGAGTATTGGCAGATATCGTTGTTGTTCTGATATAAGCAGGAATGATGTGATGTGATGCTCAATTTGTAGGTCCTCAAGGATTTAATAACACTTTGGGGAATGTTGTGAAGTTTAAATGTATTCAACTTCCCCAGTTCTGTGCCAACACAGGAAACTTGTGCATGACAAGTTCAGCACTCAGCTGCAACGTCTTTTTAAAGGAAAAATACTGCCACATTTCCACTATACAGTAAATATGTATGGTGACTACGTGGCCTCTCCTTTTCACTTCATACAGTGAAAACAGAGACTGCTGTAGTAGGGGCCCATTACTGAGTCACAGCTGCACCTGTCATGTATGATTGATAACATATGGTCAAAATTATTTTGCTGTGATTGAGGTAATATCATCTGTATGACTGTTTGTTGTCGCAAAAATGCTCAAGGCAAGCTCTGTTCACAGGAAGGACGTTTAAAGTTGTTTGCAAACTGGACATCCGCAGTCATTAGTGGAACAATTTGATCAACATTATTTGTTGACATGAGTCATACCTGGATCCCATTTCCAATTTAATGAGTTCCTTTTTGAATTGTGCTACCTCCCTTACCAAGTTTTATACTTGTCTTTTTGTCTTCTTTTTTTTCTCTGTTAAAATTGGGAACACTGACATACAATCCAACTTGACTTCCTTGCCTAAGGTGACAAGAATTTATTTTTGATCTGCAGTAAAATTTTTAGCTCCAATGACTGTCCTGTTTTCTCCTAAATAATTGACTCAAACTTATCCTTCCACAATATTATCTCAGTGCTGGCTGCTTTTTCTGTTTTTTTTTTTTTGTTTTTTGTTTTTTTTCTGCGGCAGTGATTGTGCCCAAATTTCAGTATGTTGTTACTGTAAAAAAAGATGACAGTCGATCAGAAAAATGACTCCTTCCCTCATCGAAGTCAAAGCCCTATTGTTTTGAAAGTGACCACAAATCTTGACAAATCTACTGTTGTTGTAAAGTGAATATGTGCCATGGGAGATTGGTAAGATTGGCAGGCACAGCCAGCAGGGCTCAGTAAACACTGGATGGATGGAAAAGCAGAGTGATGAGAGTAATTCTGGAAGCAGAATCACTTCATTGGATGAGTTTGATCTTGGTTTGTGAAGCCAAAGGGCTCAACTAAATGATTATTACTTCCTATGAAGCAACCTCCTCTTAAAAAATTGCATGGTTAGCTAAGACCTCAGAATACAAACTGATACAAAATGACAAATATTGATGTCACAGGGATTAGTGTAACATATACAGTAAGTGGAGACAGATTACACTTCTGTGTATTCTTATTTGGTTATAGGATCTCCCTTTTTCATGCGCTGCCTCGTTTGTTGCATGTTAGCCAGCCAGGCAGGAGGTCTCACAGTCTTTCCAGAAGCCCTGCAAACAGAGCTCTGAGCCAGGGTTTGACATGATAAATGTGTCCTCTCTAATAAATAGGACCTCCTCTTAGAAGGGGGGCAGAATCCCAATAAAAAATATCTTCTCTGTTTTCTGGTACTTGAGCTTTGCTGCGTTTTTGGAATCTTGTCTCTGACTTCCATACCCACACCCTGGAGACACAAACGCCCATTTCTGTTGGGAACGTGAGAAGCTTTAATGTTATCTTGTGTTATAACAGTAAAAATAAGCACCACTCCAGAAATCCCCAAATTCATCCAGGGTGGAGCAGCACAATCCATGCAGGGATAGACAGCAGAGAGCGGGTGGGAGAGAAGTTAGACAGGATTCAAAAAGAGATTAGATCATACACAAGCAATACCCATTGTGGAAAAAAGGAATCACCTCTTGTGGATTTCACATTTATGCAAAAGATTTGATTAATTCAAAGACTTAGTTAGTGGTAAAGCAGAAAATTTCACAGCCATGTTTTTCAGAATTAGCACAGAATAGGAGTCCTACACAGTTTTAGGGTGAAATACAACACTATTGCTGTGTCTGGTTTACAGGAAAACATCATTTTAGCTGACCTAAAATGCAATATTTGAAAACAGCCTCCAGAGTAGAATTTTTCTGAAATGCCATTTCACCATTGGCTTGTAAACAGCAAGCCAAAGTTTTCAGTGGAAACGCTGACGCCATGCTCAGCTTTGTGCATGTGTGTTAAACTGTCACTGTGCCATACGCAAAGCAAACAACAACAACAACAGCAATGGAATATCGTGTCGTGCTTGTGCTGAATCTGCTGACTGTCTTTCAACAAAATGTGTGTCTGTTGCACCATTTCTGCAATCAGTGCAGAAGTTTTCCATAGAAACGCCAGATGACCAGCTCACCTCTACCTTGACCTCCAGACTGCTGTGGTGTATACTGCTCCTGCAGTTCTATTGCCAACTACAGGCCTGGCAGGCATTGTATAGTGTATTCTGTTCCTTCAGAGTTTCCATGTAAACACAGATTTTTTTCACTGCATTCTTTATTTCTTAAGGTGGAATGTTGTGAAACATTGTTGTGTAAATGGGGCCTACATTTTTGTTTGTCTTTTTTTTTTTTTTTTTAAAATAAATAACAACATTGCTTGGCCCTGTTATTAAAATATGTATATAGCAAAAGGGACACATAATTATGACTACATGGTGGGCTATATTTGAGAAAAATGGATGAAATTATACATGCAAGTTGAAAGAACTAATCAAGAGTTAACAGTGAACTGCCATATTTGATGCTATTTGGTGTTACAGGAAGCAAAACTTTGAGCTAATTGCTAATGTCATGATGCCATCTTGCTCACATTAGAATGCTATCATGCTGAAGTGCAGTGTTTTTCAAGCTTGATTTAGTACGACAGCAGATACTTTTTATTTGTTCTGTTGGAAGTTGGTGTCAGGTGTAGCATGCATTTCAGTCAGGGCATAATAATGATACTCTGTAAAAATTGAAATGTATTGTAATGTAATGTTATGTATGTAAGTGTTTTTCAGCTGTAACTCAGATGCAATTGTTTGCAGCACCGCTTGGCCGATACCGTACATGATTTAAAAGCTGCGCCAGTGAAAATAGAAGTGTCTTGTCACATACAGTATAAAATCCTATCATGGTTTATCAATGATAGGTGCAGGTCTGTATTGTATGGCCAACCGTGGTCCATCATTTGCTGGCCGCTGTACTATAATAAGTGCTCTGTGCATCACATTACTTTGTTAATTACATATTATTTCCATTCTACTCTGAAATAGCTTTTTCCGGTTCCGGTTTGCTGCCTGCCTGCTAGCTGCACTCGGAGAGCGAGCTCCCGCTTTTATCTGGTTTTAAAGGTTCTTAGCGTTTTTAATGCTCTGAACCTTGGACAAAGGTTTGCTTTTAACTTTTGTTTTAACTGGATTTAAGGTTTTAGTCATCAGACACGGGATTTTACGCTTTTTAACGAGTGAGCTAAT
>RPOG01006335.1:0-24704 GCA_008086565.1 Thalassoma bifasciatum | reverse complement strand
CTCCTGTCCTCTTAGCCTCTGTCATACACGGTGAGCTGTGGCTGACTGCCACTATTAGACATCTGGACGCTTACTTTCCTCTGACATACAGTCAGCTAACAGTCAGCAGAATGAGGAGGTGATAACAGCACCACATTCACCATAACGGAAACATGTCGAAGGCTTTTCTTCCTTCAAAAACACTTCAAATTCCAGCCCCTGATGAAAAGAGTTGTGTTATAAATCAAGACAATATTTCTACTCATGAAACATTCACATATTTCTGTTTACACACAGTAACTTGCTCAGTGTCCAAAGACAGCAACGCTGACTCCCACTAACTTTCAGCTGAGCCAGAAATCAACAAAGAGGTGGAGTTCAGGGCTTAGTCTTGGCGCCTGGCAAATGGATACCATGTCCCTCCCGCCTGGCAAATCAGCCCTGGGATCTGTGTGTCATTCCCCACTTTCTACTGCCAGTTTCCCACTCTGTCTGCCGTCCTTATCACCAATTAAATGGATAAAGACACACAGAAACTATTAAAAAGATACATCATCCTTAATTATACCCATTAATGCGTAACTTCACCCTCATTTGATCCAAACTCATAAGTTATGAAGAATTGTGAGCCCCATTTCAGGAAAAAGGTGTAAAAACCAGAATTGTTCTTTTACTATCGACTTGGACCATAGTGACATCACCTGTTGGTTTCTAAGGCAGATATTTGAATCTCCTTGATTAATATGGTACGCCAATTCCACTGAAGTTGGGACGTTGTGTAAGATGTACTGAAAGACAGAATACAACGATTTGCAAAACTCATTCAACTTGTATTCAATTGCATACACCACAAAGACAAGCTATTTAATGTTCAAACTGAAAAACTGTATTGTTTCTGTGCAAATATTTGCTCATTTTACAATTGATGCCTGCTCAAAAACAGCTGTTTGGATCAATCCACAGGTGAACAGGTTCATTGAAACAGGTGAGTGTCATGATTGGGTATAAAAGGAGCTTCCCCAAAAGGCTCAGTCCTTCACAAGCAAAAGATGAGGCCAGGTTCACCACTTTGTCAACAACTGCACAAAAAATGTAGTCCAAAAGTTTAAAAGAACAGTGTTTCTCAACGATCAATTGCAAGGAATTTAGTAATTCCATCATCAACAGTCCATAATATAATAATAAATTCAGTAAATCTGGAGAAATCTCTGCATGTAAGCAGCAAGGCCCAAAACCAACATTGAATGGCCGTGACCTTTGACCCCCCAGGCAGCACTGCATTAAACACTGATACCATTGTGCAAAGGATCTTACCAACCAGGAACACTTCAGAAAAGCATTATTAGTAAACATAAACTCTAATTACATGGCACAACTCTCTGCAGATTTGTCCTTAGATGCTCATATCACACACACCACTGCCTCATGTTTGACTGTCTGAACGGGTTTCAACAAAAATCTAGGCGTCTGTATCACTGGTTTTTATTTCATATCAAATGTGTCTATTTTGATTTCCTGACAAACTTAGAAAATACTTGTTCTGCTTTCATCCTCATATCATTTAAGGCATCTAAATTATCCTTTTTTAGTTGTTTCCAGAATTAATAGGGAGATTGGCCATTGGTCATTTGGTTTTTGGGCTTCCCTTGATTGGAATAATCTTCCTCCTGCTCTCAAGACCATGTCATCTTGTCATAGTTCTAAGTTAAATTTGGTTGCCCATTTAAAAACAAGATGTTCCTGTTTTTGAGTTTTTAATTATTTTGAATTTAAGAGTTCTCTGATTTGAGTACTTTCTTTGTTTTAATTTTTTATTTAGCTAAATATTGTTATATCTTGATGGGTTATGTTTGTATACACGCACTGTTGCAGATTTTTGTGTGAAAAGAAACAGTAAATAACTTGCAGCAGAGATGCCATTATATTACTGTAAAAATAAACAGCTTTTGACTGTAACAGAAATTTATAGTATTTTATTGTTCATCACCTTGTGACCATGAGTGAGGAGGGCACACAGTGGACATGAGAGCCTGCTGTACATGAGTGTATCTCATAGATCATACAGGTTATTTTTGGCCTTGCAGAGAACGGCTGGCAAGGCTCCTCAGCTCAGACCAGTTGTCGTCAGGACAGACTGGATGTCAAAGATATCATTGAATAATGGCATCTTCTTCTGTTGAACTCTAACTGAAAAGCCCTCTGAGTATATTGTAAAAGCAGTACAATGGATTACTGTATAACACTGTACTTTGTGGGGAAATACTAGCAGTGGAGCACAAACAGTGTCTACACAGCTAGTCAACACATTGACAGCGACAGTCACCTGTGTGATTCACCCATGTACAGCAGTGTCTCATGTCCACTGTGTGCCCCTCTCACTCGTGGTTACATCACAAATTGGATCCAACTCCAGGAAAAGCCCACTCTTCCACAAATACTGTATTTTACTGTGATTTAAAACATTAGCATACTGCTGTGGGTCTTTGTGTTTTCGCTTCAAATTTACCAGATCACAATGCATTGCTAACTACAGTCCAAGCAGTAGATAACTGCTGAAAATTGGCTGTAAATTAACAGCAATAGCTCACAGTATAAAGACAAACATTTGAAGCAACACTTTCACAGTGGAGCTCTAAGCAGAAAAAGCTCACCTATTTGGAGCACAAACAGCTAAAAACATAAAACAAACTTCCTAATGTGGCTTAATTGTAAGTAGGTACATTCCCTCCTCTGTGTGTTTTAAGGAAAGGTCACAACAGCGCGGGTATGTGACGTTAAGGAAAGCACAAAAAAGCCTTGTTAGAGTATGAAGTGAATACAGAGCATTCAAGGTGAGCCTCAGCGGCGACAAACACCCTGATTTATTCTCCGGTTTATTTATACAGTTAAATACATTTCAGACACGGGAGGGAAACCTTGTTGCAGCTCTCGTAAAAAACCCAAGTGATGATAACGTTATGAGTTGTTGGGTTGACGGCTGCTGCGCCTCCTGGGGGGTCAAAGCTGTCTTTTCCTGTGCGAGCGTAGAAAGCGAACAGGCAGAGCATCCACCACAGGCCACACACACAAAGTTATATTTATCCCCCCATGTCTCCAGCTAGTTTTTCTTTCGTCGCAGGTTCTCTGAGGCTCTTTTCAAAGTGCCTGTAAATGCACCCAGTGTAGACCTGTTCCCCAACAACACAGGGATCCTTTTTATTCTGAAAGTCTCCTCTGTCTTCCTGAATCAGTGCCCCTCCTCTCTTACAAACACTAACCCTGTTTTATGAGCTTTAATATATCAAACCTTTCAACCTCAAGTTGCATTTTTCCATAATTCCTTCACTTGACCTTTTAGGGAGGTCTTATCAGAGGATCTTTGAGATTTATTCAAGTATTAATTCACAGACTCCATGTCAGGAAAGGTATCCACCTGAGAATTTAATGCTGCATATAAGAAAGCAATGTTAAGACTTTAAAGAAGAGAAAGGTGAAAACTTGTCATGCTTATTCAAGGAGCTCTGTTTTGAACAGATCCAAGGCTTGTGTTGGTACGCTGGGCCTCGCTCTGCTCTTTCTGGAGGATGGTGTTTATGTTAAGCACAGAGCTGTTTTCTGCAGCAGTGATTAATGTGGTGCCCTGAATGCCACGGCTTCCACATCACACAGATAACGGTTTTCTGCCTCCTGTCAAAGACCCGGCTTTAGAAAGGAACTGAGAGGCTTAAAAAAAGGACTCTGGGTTTTCACACAAACACTTTCAGGTCTGTGCTGCTGGCTTCTATCCACTGGAAGCACAAATGGTTTTTAAAACAGACGTACTAACACAAGGGAAAGACAAAGAGAGCTGGGAACACAGACATACACATGCTCGTACGGTGTTCTTAATCTCTCTGTCACACATCCACACACACACAGTCAGAGTCATGGCTTTCATTTTCCATTGTGCGACGGGTGACCCTAAATATTTACACTGCTTGGCAGAGGCAGTGCCCAGGGATTTGAGTCTTGTTGAGCAGTGAGCTCCCATTACACAGAGACGGGGGTCCAGTAGTGAATGAATCGTGTGTTTATACGGGGACCAGCCGAGTGGAGTTAACCACGCTTCATGAAGCTACACTCTGACTTTTCACTTCTTATCTCTGGGTGTATAAACACTCCTGGTACACGGCGAGTATTGTACTAATGTTGGTCCCAGTCCTTCCAGTCCAGACTAGGTTACACACAGACACAGCCAAACCATGTGTCAGCGTCACAGTGAACTTTCAGTGGAGCAACAACCAAACAGGCTCATTGGCGCCTGTTGAAGTGTCATGGAAAAAAACTGAGCACTCATTATTATGTTGAAATTCTGTGCATCAGTATCAGCAAAACGAGAGCATTAAAATGTGATGCTCAGCTTTCAACATCCTGCATTTGCTGGAAGGAAATGCGGGGCCAACCTCTAGTTAGTTTTTCATGTTTTTGTGGACTAAACTAGTACACAGAAGGTTGTGAACATCTCATCACACAGTTGTTGATATTGGATTAGTGTTTGAAACAGTTCATGTTAAGTGATAAGAAGTTAGCTTTGTTTCAAACAGCATTTAATTCTCGAAAAATATTCGAATTTATTAAAGGATAGTCCCTGAGATGCAGCGTCTTGTTTTCAAGGGGGACCTACAAATACAAAAACAATATAACACAATACAAACTGTGACAGTAACAAATAGAAACAGACAAAACAAAGACAAGAGAAGAAAAAAAAAAAAAACACCCCTTCCATCAATACCAGCTCCACTTAGTTACATATACATATGATATATACACTAATGTACAAACTCATGTATGCATTTTAATTTACAGGTTTGCACATTTAATCAGAACAAGGCAATCATCAGACAGACTTTTTAAAGTTTATTTTTTCAATATCATCCCCAAATTTCATGCCAATCAGGTGAACATTAGTACATAACTTTTTTCTACAATAACTCCCTAATCTAACAGTTAGCAAGTCACAATTAGTCTGAAACTGCTTTGTTCAGTTTCTTTGAAATTTCCGCCAAATTTCAAGGTAACTTGGAGAAAATTACTGAATAATTTGTAGCTAATTGTGGAGCTAAATTCATAATACTTGAAATGTTATTTTCAATATTCATATATACTATTTAACTAATATATTACACAAATATTTTACTAAATCTGCATAAAAAATGTTTTAGGGCTAAATGTGGAGAAATGTTGTTATTTGTAGTGTGTGCCACTTTAAAAATCGGCGCCCCCTAGTGCAGAGGACAGTTTAAAGACGCCCTTCAAATTCTGTCTCCTGCAGTGAAAGTCACATAAAACTCTTCCACCACCCAAGAACCATGAACTTTTCCATCTTCCTAAATATTAAAGATGCCGCACAAGCTCCAGACATCAATTTAAACAACTGGGACATAAAACGATTAACTCAGCGAAGCCAAATCAGAAGAGTAAGGACAGAAAGAGACACTTTATTTTCCTGAACGAGCAGATTCAGCTCAGAGTAAATTAGGTCATCCTGCACTGGAGTCTTTGTCAGCAGCTTCCTCAAACGCACCGTGGTTTAGGAGCTGTCAGCAGCTCTGATGAGCTCTGAAGTGTGTGTTCAAGATAAGAGAGAAGTGTGTGACGTCAAGGAATAGGAGATTTAGACTTAAAGTGGCTCTCAATCAAACCTGTACAATTCACCCTTAAACACCACGTTTTTAAACTCACTTATTGTTTCTCAGGGTCTCTTTGATGGGGAATACAGCAGTTGCGTCTCTGCTCCGTTGTGTGTTGACTGCGTGGCTCCGCCTTTTGCCATCGTATGATTTTGAGGCCAAAAATAAGAAAAACGTCCGAGATGCCACCATCTTGCAGTCAGAGTCTGCGCAATAGAGGATCTGAGTGGAGCCATGTGACTACATAAAGTTTTATTTCTCTCTTTGGAAAGCCTAATCTCTCAATGTGAAATCTCTGAGTGAAATGTGAAATAAAACCTTTTTTTTGAAAATGTCTGATTATGAAGGAAAAAGAAAAAAAGAGGACTTGAACACAATGTAGCCCAATAATAACTTATATTCACCGCAGCATATGGATGAGCGAAACACTTCTACCAGGTGTTTTTATGTTTTTTGTTTAAGTGGGATTGTAGCCCCATTCAAATGAACAGGGGAGAAGAAGATTTGGCTGTAAAACCTCAAACCTGTCTTCTGGTCTGGCTCCTCTCATTACACTGGTTTGTTGTTGTACTCAAACTTAATACGATCTGGTTTTGAAACAATTTGTTTTATTCTGAAAGTCCCAGGGTGTTTCCTGCACTTTCCTAGAACAACTCCTTGTTTCACTTGGTTTACTTTTTGTAAAATGATGTGACACTGCTTCAACATCTTGTAAAAATAGGAGCCTTGTGTATCTGCAGCTGTTTTAAGCTATAACTCTCTAAATTTCCATGTTGTGGGATGAACAAAGGATTATCTTGCACTGCAAAAACAGAAATCTAAGTCATTAAGTCGTATTGGGAGTAAATTTTGTCTCTCTTGATTTTAGCCACATTCACCAAACCGGGTCATTAAAATGTCAAGAAAAAAGTTTCTTGAAATTAGAAAGTTGTCTCAATATGAGAACCTTTTTTTCTTATCCCATTGGCAGATTTTTTTTTTATTTTTTTTTTCTTGACTCTTATAAGCAATTCAGACCTCATTTTTGTCTTTAAATAACTTGAAATAAGACATTTTCATGGATTTATCAGAGGAATGTAGCTCATATCAAGACTAATAAGACAATTTTTGCTTAAAATAAGACATAATGACTGGCTTAGATTTCAGTTTTTGCAGTGTATCTTATTGTAACTTATTGGTGCCAGAAACAGTACCATTTTACTTTACATGTCCACCAATTTCACCCTAGTTACAGATAGTTAGTTATAATATATATATTTAATCTTGTTGAAATTACTCCCAAATTCTTTTGACAATTGGTTGAAAATTGGTGCAAAACTTCTTTAGAATAATGTCTAAATTTAGTTGTAAGAAAGTCACAACTGGTAGGAAATTGATTTTCCCAATTTTTTTGGAAAAAATATCTTCAATTTCTTTGGCTGTGCAGAAATTAGGCAACAAGTCATTGGTGGATCAAAACCTGGATTACTACCCCAGTCCGAACCAAAAATTGATGGATATAATGTAATAAAACTGCAAAAACACAAACTAAAGATTTCAGAAATAGTGAAACTTTTGTGATATGATGAAGTTTAACACTAACGCTGTACCTGGCCGGTCATAAAGATAAGACAAAGAAGTTTCTAACTGAGGTTACTGTTTTTGGAGTGGAGCTTGTTTTGCCTTCACAATATCTGCTTAAAACCTCTTTAGACTAAATAAGTTGATATCAGGCAATTATACCCAAACATGCGCTAGCGTCTTCGCATTGACTGAACATTAAGCTGCACTGAGAAGTTGCTCTGCTTCCACTGTTTGGTTCTTGTCATTACAGAGATGAGGGAACATCTCAAGCTGAAGACTTGAACTTGCTTCTTCCACATAATGTAAGCTGACCAACACGAAAAGCTATGTTTACGCGTTAAAAACATCAATTTTCAACTATTTTACTGAGAGAAAAACAAACTCCAACTTCTCCAAACTTTCTTTATCCCCTCACTTGTCCTCACAAATGAGCCTGCATGGAGCGCAGGGGTGAGGCACTTTTTTTAGGGTAAATCTAATCAGCTCTCTCATGTCAGGGGAGATTGATGAGTCCTGGTTTAAGAGGGAAAAAGATCAATTTCAAATAGTAATCGAGTTTGGACCGACATTTACTCACCACAGAGTGCTTATCTGCAGCTCATCTCTCGGGGGCTCTACCTGCTGAGTTTGTTATTAGTTTGGGAAAAAGTGAATGAGATTGGTGATGTGCATTAATCCAGAGGGGAAACAGGTAAGCTAAAGCACAGCGTGTTCATTTATGTACCTGTGGGAGGTGAAAGTGCGTTGCGGTGAGTTGGATTTTCTTGCCTCCAGACGTTTAAAGCAGCGTAGTTTGGATCATTTGGGTCACCGGTAATCTTTAAATGTGTGTTTTGAAGGGAATTTACAGGGTTTCCCTCTAATGTGTTCTTTCCGTCCTGCTTAGCGACGCCTCTTCATGACTATGTGCAGATGTTGCTGCTGCAGAGGCTGATGTTGGTGTATTTCCTCCTCCTCCTCCTCCTCCTCCTTCACTCTCTCTAAGTTTTACTCTGGAAGCACACTATATAATTTTCTCTAAGCCAGCCACGTCTCTATTTTTTTCCAACCACTAATTAATTATAATTCAGCACAGTTTGATGCAGTCAGGCCAAAGGAATGCCGGAGCCTGCGAGTCGAGTTAAGAGAAAAGGAGGCGAGGCTGACAGAGGGATGGAGGAAGGAGGGAGGGAGTGTGTGGTTTCTATCTCGCTCACAGGCCCGGCCCATAGAGGAGGTTTAATTACTTGTGTGACTGAAAGTCTCCGATGCAGAGTCAGAACGCTGTGCTGACTGCAGAGGTGTGACCCATCACGCCGCAGACAATTACCCAGACTCGTCTAACCTCGAGAACTTAATCGCCCAGGTCCCGTGTCGGTGTTTGGCTAAATGAGGAGAGCCGAGGGGAAACATGTCAAAGGCAACACGTCCAAGTCCTGACACAGCAGCTTTTCTCTGACGAACACGAGGGCTGAGGCATGACTGGGTGTTCTTAGGCCCCGTTTTCACGACAACATTTCACCCGAAGACCCAAAAATTCAGTGAAAAAAAAAAAAATCACCATTTACACAGATATACTGAGGGACTGAAAACACTGTAGTACGCATGCCAGGCCTGTAGTTAGTGCTATAACTTTAGTGTCTATTTACACTACAATTGTTTTGTGGATTCTCAGAAGTAAAGATGGGCTGATCATGTGGTATAGTGAAAGCTTCACCGCTGATAGCAGAAGTGATGCAATGGATGCACATGTTGTTGAACGTAGTCAGTACATTCAGCAGCATGAGCACAACACAGTGGTCCACCATTATCTCTATAGTTGTTGTTCGGAAAGTTAAATGTGCACGGGCAAAGCAGAGCATGATGCCAGCATTTCCACTGAAAACTCCAGCTTGCTGTTTACACTGCAACGGTGAAACCACATTTCATAACAATTCCACTCTGGAGGCTGTTTTTAAAAGTCATGTAAACGGTCCCTCAGAGGTAGAAATGTGATTTGGATCCAGTAGCCCCAAAGTAACCGCCAAACCAAGTTCGACCAAGTAGGGTTGTAACGATATCAATTTTTTGAATCACGATTATTGTGAGAGGAAATATTGCAATTTAAAAAAAAAATCTTTAATGGTGCTTGAACTTTCAAACATTCACTGTTCTTTAAAATAAAATGATTCAATGCTTCTTTATATTCAATGAAATAGTATAATACAAAACAATAAAGAACTTTAGGAATTGTAAGCACTCTTAAGATTAATTTCATGCAATTTCACAGAAAATATTCAGCTTAAAAAAATATCAGCTTTTTATGCCTCTCTTTCTCAAACTGGAATCACAATCTTTAAAATTAGGGGAAATAGTAGGATTTATATTATATGTAATGTACTACAGCACTATATATGGCACAGAGTTAATCTGTGAAATTAATGAACTCCCCTAATGAAAAATGACACCCATCCACCGTAGCTGTTCCACAAACAGTTCCTTGTGTTCCTTCCTTGTTCCATGTCAGCCATAGGACTAAAAATTGGTAGGTGTAACTTTAACACTTTATAATGAGCTGTTATTTCTCAAAACAAATTCAACAATTCACCAGGCCTGTGCATTATCAGGGGTTGACTGTAGGGTCAATTTGCCACTGACCCTGAGGGCAGATCCCCTGATTTATTTATAGACCAGAGGTGAGAGAAAATCCATTTCTACAAGTAAACTACCTTATCTTTTCTTGACTAAATTAACTTCTTTGAATATGTAGCAAAAGACTCAATTATTATTAGTTGTATCTTATTCTAGCCAACTACAGTGGTCTCGCCTTTGAGGGTGAAATTTCCTCTGCCTCTTGTTTACATTGAATGAGAAGCGTCAAATCACAACAGAGTGGAGCCAGACTGCTGGTGTATTTTAGGTGTGAGGCTTGTATGTCTGATGTGGAGGGCACCAACCTGTGGGGTAGAGACACCACTGAAATGAAACAGTGTGAATGAAGATGACCTTTTTTTCGCTGATGCAGAAGCTTTTCTGTACATGGAAAATCTATACAGGAAGGGCTTTTTCTCATGTCTGATATTTAAGATATTATGGTTCGCCTGGTAACATGTTTTACTGCATCAACACCTCATCTGGACGCCACCGTGTAAAGGAGCTTGCCATATGTTTCACCCAACAGTCATTAGCAATCTGCACTTACCTCGTGCTGTAGGTTTTTTGATTGAAAACTGTGACTTGCCTCATTTACATGAGTGCTCTTAATTAGGTGTTAAACTGGAGTCTGTAGAAGTTTGTAATTAGATCAGTGTGCACAGACTATGCCTCTCTGACGATGGATTGCAGCCTGCAAGAGGGTGGAGAAAAGATTAATCGAATTTCATGAACCGTGCAAACTTTTTTTCCAATCTTGGTTTGAAAATCACCCTCGTCTTTCATTTGGGATGTCAGCGAAAGGACAATCTGCAGCCTTTGTGGATGCAGAAGAGGCTTTTCAGCAGTCTCTCATCCGCAGAATGAAAATAAAAGTTTGTTGTGTTTGCCACAAAACAAATGTCAACAAAGAGTTTGTAAATTACAAAGCAGCTTGATTTGAAGAAACATCAACATCAAGCCTCAGTCTGTCATTTCTGGAATAGCTTTAAATCCTTTGAAAAGAATAGAAAAGAAACTTCCCGTGTTTGACATTTCTGTGGTGACGCTGCGACTTTGTTCATCCCGTCAAACAGCCTCAGTAAAATTTCTTCATGGATTCAGCAGACGGCTCTATGCGCCTCAGCCTACAGGATCACAGAGTTTTCTTACGTGGGCCTGTGTGGGTGGTCCAAGTGCTGCGTCGTACAGGCCCACGAGAGGCGACGATGTCATCACGACTGTGTCTGAGCCGAGTCTACACACACACACACACACACACACACACACTCAGGGTCTGATGGTGATTTATGAAGACTTTCAATATGTTCCAGAGACATTTCCAGCCTCAGATTTGCACAGTGAAAAGCATCACCACCAGCGACTGCGATGCGTTCAAGCTTGCACTGCACATTATCCATCGTCTTCTTTGTGTGTATGAGAAGAAAAAAAAAGCACCAAACCACATTTAACCACAAGGCTCTTTGGTCGAAACGCTGCAAAGACTGTAAATTGTGCAGAAGATTCTGTTATGCTAATATTTTGTGATGCTGAAGAGGAGCCTTAATGAGACGCCGGCGGGGCTCTGCTCTGCCAGGGTTTGTGTCGTCTCTGAGGCTAAAGCAGCGAGTCTGAGAAGAGCTGAGGGATGGAGACAGCAGCAGATGTAACCCAGCATCCCTGCAGGACAGTGGGTTACATGCAACATGACTCAATAGATCAGGGTTTCCCACAGAAATTGATCTTCTCACACCAGAACGGCTGTCCCAGACAATAGAGCGACAAAATGACGACATTGTATTTGAAAATGCAACCTGATAAATATCCAAAGCTCCAAACCAGAATTTTTCCTCATCGTTTTGTTTCCAAACAGCAACAGTATTCCACCCAAAAATGTACATTCTCCAGCTGTTTATCACCAAAAATAGCTGTTCCTGAACTGACTGATATGATTCCATGTCTACCATAGGACTAGTTGATTGGTGTAACTTAAACACTTTCCAATGGGCTATAATTCTCACAACAAACACTACAATTCACCAGGCCTGTGCATTATCAGGGGTTGACTTCAAGGTAAACTTGCCACTGACCCTGAGGGCAAATCTCCTGATTTATCTTACTGACCAGAAGAGAGAACAAATCCATTCTTACAAACAAACTACCTTATCCTTTTTCTACTAATCCTAGCTGTCTTCTAATAGCCTCATCGATTGCCAGATTTTGTAAAAGACTAAATTATTGCCTACAATGTATCTCAGCCAACTCCAGTTGTCTCACCAGTGTGACTGAAATTTCCTCTGCCTCCTCTTTATATTTTGAGCTAACTTGCCTGGCTTTCGACCAGAGGTTTTGAAACATTTTTGTATTATCAATTCATAATTTATTAATAAAATGAACAAGAAAAAATAACCTCAATTTCTATTCAGTTCTTTAATTTGAAGTTGCTCGTGTACTGGAAGGAAAGGGGGCGAGCGTGCAAATGCACAGAGAAGAACAGACTTCAAATGTTTGCCAAAGCAGTCAATAATGACATGATTTAAAGGACCCATATTATGCAAAATTCACTGTGAAGGTTTTTCTAACAGTAAGATGCATTCCCCCTGAGATGAGAAAAGTCAATCCTCTCCCTCTTTTGCTCCACTTTTGTGAAAATGTCTGCTCTAACAGGCAGATTGAAACAAGAGCCCTCTATGATGTCACAGAGGGGAATAACTCCTCCCTCCTCCAGCTTGACTGGTTACCTGCCCACGATGTGTTAGTTACACCCCTCCCTGCCTCCAGAGAGGCATCCCTTTGGAGGCAGGGAGGGGTGTATGAACCTGCTGGTAAAGAACATAATATGGGACCTTAAACACTAATCACTGACAAAACAACAGTTTGCCAAGGAATGAAAACACCATGATTCTGCGTTTACTTTCCAAGGCATTTGTTTAACTTTCCCTAGCGGGCCTGTGGAGTGCGCAGTCAGCTGACCCAGAGCCTTTTAGAGAGCAGTCACACAGGCCAATCGTGCCATGCTTGGGCTCACTACAGACGTAAACTCTGGCTCATTTGGCCAGTGTGACCACAAGTAAATTATACTAGGGCTGAGCCTACTTCCCCAGCTCAACGTGCTTAGAAGCGGTGTGCTAAAGGGATGCCCACTTTGTACATGAGTGAGGGGGTGTGGAAGCTGCATGTACATGATACATGATGCATGATGTACCACCGATCCTTATTTTAAACCGTGACGGGACATTAGTGGGCTGTATTGGTCTAGAGCAACTGAAGGGAGCCAAAAAGTGAGGAAAGTTGTAACAATGTTCTCCATGTTCTCTAATCTGCTGACTCTGATGAAACCATGTCCTGTAAACAGACGCCTCATAGTGATGTCAGTGGCCATGTGTGTGTGTAAGCACTTGTGCTGAAGTCTGGTTCATGTTGTAGTAGTGTGACTGTGCTGTCCTGAAGGAGAGCGGCCCTGCAGGGGGTGAATTGCACTTGAGTACAGCCCAGTTTGAATGGCCAGTGTTACCCTGCCCTTAGCTGTGCCTTTGGACCAGTGGGCCAGTCATAATATGATTACATTTGGATATCTCGTTATTGCTTCTCTCAGGTGGCAGGTGTATTTTTACCAGGGCGTGAGGGAGCAACACAGGAAATGTGGTGTTTTAACTACATGACCAACATGACATGTCAAGAATGAAAATGAAAACAAAAAATATTGATATTAACCATTTCCATTGTTTTAATGCTACTGTTCTGTTCTGGAACATTAAAATTTCAAAAATTTCTGGTTTGTTTTTTCAATACTTTCAAACTGGCAAAAGTTTCTGGTTTTCATTTTCATTCTGGGAACTATTTCAAAGCCCTAGAAGAATCACCCAAATCAGGTATGAGAGACTCTACAGGCTCAAAGTTACAGATTTTAGAGTTCACTGTAGTTTCTATACACTGAAGAGTCGCTGTTAGATTCCCTAACTCTGATTTCCAAACCCCAAAAACTGCAGACTCCAGATTCTGTCTCCCAGCATCTGCAAACGCCAAATCACGTTGGTCGATGTCAAAGCAACCACAAATTGAATTTAGTCAATATCAAGTTTTGGAAGAATGAAGGAATCTTTGTGTTTTGCTGGGCTGAGTGTTGACGGACGAAAAACAGGCTCAGTTTGTCCTCGTACAAACACAAAACTTTATTGACGTTTGTGTTTCGTTGCCTTGTTCATTTCACCAGCCACTGGTCACTCAATCCCAAATCCACTGACGGTTGTTTGATTGCAATATTGCTCGGCTAACAGACTCTTTCAGGACAATCATGCACCTCTTCTGCTCTTCACATCCAACACTTAAATCTGGACACTAAGTGATCTCAGACACACAAGGACACTCAAAATCCAGCTTGTTACCTCAGAATCCAGGGAATTTTGCATACAGCCAATTTTTCTATCTATACTAAAATGACTTGACGTGGAGCTTTATTGCACTGAAGCAACCATAAATTTCACAGAATCTGGTTTCCATTATTCCGTGACCACTTTGAGTCCTTTTTTTAATCCCACAGCGGGGTAACAGTGCTGAGGATCCAGTAAAGAGAAGCCAGTGTTTTGGTCAGAGGTTACGGTAAGTCGCTGTCCAGTTATAGCTCTGAGAAACCAGAATAACATGCTGTTCAAATACCCCAATGCACACTCATACACACACACATAGAAAACACATGGTTAGTATACTGAATAACAGCTATATACTTCAAAACCCAAGAGCCAGAGCAGCTTTTTTACTCTGCCATTTTAGGGAGCAGCAGCTGTGCCGTGGGCATCGTCACCACAGGGCGGTTGTTTGCAGAGACCAGTTTAGGTCTGTTTGTCTCTCAGTCGTGCGTCTGGGCCCTTGAAAGGATTAAATTCAGCCTCAATGCTGCCTCCCTTTAAATATAACCAAAGCAGGAAAACAAAACTGGGACATGACACAGTTTGAGCTTAGCAGTCCTATAGGCTTTTGGCTGGTCTCGTGTCTAAATAGTGCAGACAAAAACAAATAGATAAATTTAACCTTTATTTAACCAGGTAATGACCCATTGAGATTGGGATCAAGGATGACCTGGCCAGGAGGGCAGCAGCATGCATCACAAAACAACATTACGACAAGACAAACTACAACAATAACTTCAGAGAAAACGACTGTTTACAGTGTGAAATTGATTTACAGACTAAAGTGCATGGCCTTGCTCCTGGATTACAAATCAGAAGCACTGACACTGTCCAATTGACTCACATGCTCTATTTCTTAAGACTGAGCTGAATGCACGAAGAGAAATAAAATCCACCAATTTGAGTCACTTTGGAGAAAGTTCCATGTGTTGGGAGCAGCAAAACTAAAAGCTCTTTATTTGGTGTGAACATGAGGACCAGACAGGTTGAAGACCAGACAGGAATGCAAAGCGTAATGACTGTTTGTTTTTTGGAGATAAGAATATAGATAAGAAGGCATCAACCCCAGAAGAGCTTTATAAATCAGCTTTAACCAGTGGATGTACGCACCTTCAAAGATGCTCAATCCAATATTTTGTACACAACGACTTGGACATACATTTTGAAGGGCAGGATTAAGGAAAAAAGGTGCCTATAATTTCTTAGTTTTGGCTCCCAAGAGGGCACTTAAGCATGTTTTAACCAACCAAATGAGTAGATTAGGGTGTTTCAGCAACCAGAAGGGTACACAAGCGTGTTTTGGCTCCTGAGAGAGCATTTTGATGCATGTTTTGGTTCCAAAGAGGTCACTTTAGTATGTGTTTGGGTTCCAAGGAGAGCACTTTATCTAGCATTTGGCTCCTGAGAGAGCATTTTAGCCCATTTTGGCTGGAAGATGGCAGTTTATCATGTTTAAAAAAGCTGAGCGGCAGATTGGCAAGGGTTTGCCAACCAGGAGGGGGTTGAAGTGTATTCTGGCTGCACTTTAGAGCACATTTAGTTCTAAATGAGGGCACCTTGGCATAGCTTTTCCAACATATATAATTTTAGTCTGAGTTTAAAGTTGGTTGTTTCCCTCTCCATGCAGTAATAAAAATAAAACTCTTATATTCTGGGTCTACACACTCACATTAAGCAGCAGAGAAAACAGCAGGACCTGAATTCTGTCCAAGTTTTTGACCAATTCAGCATAAAAACAGAATAATAAGTAACTTAAATAAACTTAAACTTCTGACAAAGACAGTAAAAGGCTGACTTTTGTACTCAGGGGGGACTGAAGTGAACAGCCAACTAAAGTTTAATGAATCCAAGGGTGAATCCAGTATTTTAAAGAGGGGGTTTTCTGCTTTCCCATATGTCAAAGATGGACAGTCCCAACGTTGGATGTTCATGCTTAACATTTTCAAATCTCCACATATCCATATGTTGTAGAAATGAGAGCATGACATCTTTATGAATACTTCACTAGATTTTCACGAAACTTGCTGGAATGATGATGTCATCGCATACAGCTCTCTAAACTGGTACATGACATGTTGAAGTGATGGGCCTCAAACACCAAGGTCTCCCCATAGTTCCGCCCCTGCCCATCCAGAACTAGTCAATCACAGGTCTGTGGAATGGGAGCCTTAAAGAGACAGCAGCCATGACAAAGTGTTTTAGACAGAGGCTGAAATTAGTTTATTTATTTATCTTTTTTTTTAAACACCAGAGGGATAAGAATAGGGATTTTGAATCTTTCTGTCTCATTTCCACAGGTTCAACAGATGCTGAAGCCACAAGATCATTTTATGAATCAGCCCCTGACATCTTGATTCCAGTTTTGGGGTTAAAAAGTAAGAATCTGCTTTTCATTTTGTCCAAGATTTATAGACTAAGAGCACCTAACTTTAAGCTCAAATTTACCCGCAAATATCTGTTTCTAAGCTTGAATAATCAGAACGACTCTGAGCTCCATCCAGTGGTGCATATTAGGTTACAAGTTTGTTTCTGCAGAAAAGACTTAATCCAGACTTTAACTCACATGTGCACATTTCTCTGGATTACAAAACATGCCTGAGTCCTCCCTCTGTTTTTTCTGATTTTATAGATATAAATACACACCCAGTTAGACTGCAGTAAAGGAGCTTTTATTGGGATATAAAACTTTTTTCCATCAACACCACGCAACCGTGCTGCTGCTGCTGCTGCACACAGGAGCATTTAGAGGGTTTATATGAAAATACCTCCACTCTGGCTCCAGAGGAATTTGTTCATCGCAAATTCACTAAAATATCTGAATCACAGTCTTCTCATTGTTTCTCTGACTCGCCTCTTTGTGCTAAAACTCTCCTGAAGCTGTCGTCTCACTTTTCCCCGCACAGATTATATGTTTAACCTCTGACAAGTTTGTCCTGGAGGAAAAAAGAGTGGAAAAATAGAAAGTTGGCAGAGAATCATAGCTTGTTAAGCAAACAGTGGCAGAGCTGGAGGCAAAATAAGGAGTGGCAGTCAAAGCACTGGATTAAGATGAGCTATAAATAGTCACAATCTAAGCTCTAAATCATAGATTTTATATGAAAGGTGGTGATGTCAGCCTTTGGTTTATGGATTATCTTCTAAAGCCCTGATTTATTTCTTATTCTGTTTCTAAATTGGTTTTCTGAAGCTAAAATTGACAGTGTTTAGACTAAAAGCTGCAACAAAAGGGATGCAAAGATGATGTAATTAGTTGGTTATTGTGACAAATATAGAAGCTGATGCTACTTTTAGAAACCTTGTAGAACCACTAAACTGAGCTGAACTATAGTGAAACTCCCATTAGTGGCACTGTCTTTCATTTGTTTCAATCTGTAGGCTGATCCTATATATATTTTGGACAGGCATTAATCAGTTATCTCATTACTTTAACAGCAAATTTTGCAGCTTTTTACCCATTTTTGACATTTGACAGCAGTAAAATATCCTGAAAGTCATTCTTTCAGCCAAAAATTTGATGAATTGGTGTCCTCCAGGCCAAAGAGGGAAAAGACCATCCAGATTGTTCCCGGCTCAAAGTTCAAAAGCAGCATCTGTGATGGTATTGGGGTGTGTTAGTGCCCATGGCATCATGGGTAACAGTCACCGTATCTGTGAAGGCAGCATTAATGCTGAAAGGCACAACCAGGTTTTAAAGCAACATATGCTGCCATCAAAGCAACATCTTTTTCAGGGATGTCCCTGATTATTTCAGCAAGACATTGAAACCAAGACACCTGTTACAACAGTGTGGCTTCATAGTAAATAGTGCAGCTACTAGACTGACCTGCCTGCAGTCCGGACCTGTCTCCCTTGGAAAATGTGTGACGCATTATGAAGCGCAAAATACAACAACAGAGACCCTGGACTGCTGAAGAACTGAAGTTGTTCTTCTATAAGAATGTGAAAGAATTCCAGCTAAAGCTTCAACAATTAGTGTCCTCAGTTCACAAATATAAATGTGACCCTGTCCCAGCTGTTTAGGAACGTGTCATATTCACATTTAATGTAAAAAAAAACCAATAGTGTTTATCCGTTTGAAGAATACATATCTTATCTGTGTAGTGTTTTTATTTGGATATAGGTTAAACAAGGTTTGCCAATCATTGTATTCTGTTTTTATTTATGTTTACCGCACCATCTCAACTTCATTGGAATCTGAGGCTATGGTGCAACTTATGGTCCGGTTACAGAAATGTTCAAGCAATAACTTCATGATAAACCCAGTGTTCATTTAAAAAGGTAAAATAAAAAGATTCGTAACAGGTGTTAAGAAAACAAACAGGGGTGATGTCATTTAGTCTACGGGAAGAAATATAAATAATCTAAATCTCACCTCAGAGCCAGATGCAGATAAAGTTAAAAGCCCTAAGCAGAGTTACCTGGGGAGGGTGATCTAATGAAAAGATGGAGTTGGATTAAGAAAAATATCCCCATTAGCTTCAGAATTGAACCCAATCAAGATGAGCAAAAGTTACAGTTCCTCAAGTGTCCACTGGCTCCATTTTTGTGAGTGAATAATGGTTGACTAAAGCGTCTTACTTCCAGCTGTGATATGGGATATTATTTCATGTACAATACAAGCTTTTTGGTTGTGTACAGGTACGACAGTGTTACCACTGAATTTTTCACAGCATCATTAGCAGAGATCTGCGGTATGAGTCACACAGTGAGTGAATCATATTTGCCTTCTCAAGGGATTATCCAAGACTGGCACAGGAAAATGAGAAACACTGTTTGTCACCTTCTACCTTTTCTCTTCCATCTCATTTCCAGATCATTCCTCATATTTTGTTATCCTCCTCTTCTCTTTGTTTCTACTATCAGCCCCCTCCTCTCATCCAATTTGCCAAACTGCTGCTGTTGTGGCGGCTGTGGTGGTGGGTGTAGACGAGCTTGGAGATACTTGTGGTGCCAGACAGACATAATAAAAAAATAAAACTGGAAGAGAGGGAAGGAAAATCTATTAAAGGGACTTATTCACATCTAATGTTGCAAAGACTGTTTTTAGGATCTGTGAATAACATCTTTAATATCCAGGGACTAAACACAGGCCAGAGATGGAGAGTTTAACAGACAGGAAAATGAGGAGGCAGATTTACTGTGAAGCTCTTGACAGTTTGATGGAGTCTGCTCTGTGGGACAAAGGACACAAGACTTGATTTATAAATCTCTGAGCCTCGAATTCCAAAATAAAACATTCTGCGAGTGTCTCGTACTGAGTGTCTGAGTCTGTCTGAGTCTATCTTTTTATGTTTTTGATGCGTTTATACTGACTGGCTTGGTCTTGAAAGGCTTCATTCTAATATTTCAAAGGAGAGGATGCTGCAAAAAACTATAAACTTAATCATTAAAGAGGCAGTACTTTATGTTGGAAAAAAGTATTGCAAAAAAAAAAAAAAAGAGGGAAAACAGTCTCAGGTCATTGACGGATAAGACTTTTTAATAGGCCATTTAAAATATATTAAAAATAAGGATATAAATTTGGCCATTGTTTCAAACATTTGCTTTTCTGCAAAAAACCCAATTTAGAGATTTAAGTGTTTTTAAAGTTGGATTAAAAGGACAGCCTTGAAAAACAGTTATTTAGGGCAACCATAAAATGTCCCAAAATAATGTATTTCTTTATAATCATCAATAATTCAACAAGCACATGATACCCAAGAGTGTTTAGTAAATTACAGTTGTTAAAAACAGGTTTCTTTGCAAATATGAGAAAGATTTAACAACCTTCCAGGTGTTTCGTTAGGTTCCTCAAATGTGTCTGGTTGATAAAATACCCTGTCTTTGAAGTAGTTGCAAAATTAAAGTCCCAGAATTGTGTTTTCTTGGTGGTCGCCCCAGATGATAATTCATATAATGAACATATTAAGACAACATTCCCTTGGATATCATGATGGAAATATAAGTGCAAATGCTTCATAATTTTTTATCAGTGGATGCAACATTTAATACATACTTAATACATACTTAATACATACTTAGTATTCTGTTCGATATATATTTTTTTATATATTTTATGCTTAGATTTCAATTTTTGAGTAAGACACTTATGCTTATATTTGTACTTTCATTATATTTCTAACACTTTCCGAATGGAAGTAGCTGTATAACAAATAAGCAATTTTCCTTAGGGGATCAATTAAGTATTCTGATTCTGATTTTGATTCAGAAAACATGGTAGAAATGATGTCAAATAGCACAATGGATATGTTCAAATTGATTTAAAGTGATTCTAAACTATTTCAGTTGGACAGAAGAAGCAGGCATCACGTTATTGATCCTCTAACATTTCCAAGAATAAAAATTATTATTGTTGAGATTAAATCATACATTCATGAGTAGGATATTCATATTTATAGTTAGCTGTCGATAAATTTAAAGACCACCAGAACTCTTTTTGTTTTTCATTTTGGTTTTAAAAGACTTTGAAATCAAAACCACTTTTATATTGCCCAGATGTCTAATGTATATCAGAGTGATTACTGATGGATACAGTTATTGAGATATTTTTCCAAAGTTAATGCAACAGCTAATGGTATCCCACAAGGATCTACTCTAGGGATCCCAAAGCTGTAATATGGGAGTCTATTTAAACAACTCCTAAGATTTACCCTGCATCAGTGTGATATGTACAGACTAGAACAGATCTATAAATAGACACAGGTATAAAAAGTAAACAGGCCTGATTATGAACATTCACATGCTGCTCTCTTTCATCACTTTCATTCCTGTTGATCTGCGTCTGTCTTGTTTCTCTTCAGGATCTACTTTCATCTGGATTTCTCTTATCCTATGCAGCTGTCTAATCTTGTAGATCTTTGTCGTTGTTGGTTTTATCTCATGATGTATTATAGCGGTGAGGTGCGTTATCATCTCCCAGAAATAACTCCAAGTTCCCATGAACTAGTTCCTGTTTAGATGCATCTCTCTGCCTTTTATTTTCTCTCGTATCACTACGCTGGATGTTCTGTCATTGTATTGGAAGCCCTAACATGTGTCTCTGCACCATACATCCTGATATTAAATTATATACTGAGTGCAGTCTCTAAAGCCTGTAGGCTCTTTGTATTCCCCTGGCTGTGTGAAGGCAGTGACAGTGCAGGCGGTCGCTGCGGAGGTGACGGGATTTTAATTTGTCTCGCTCAGCCTGCCGTCTGGCAGCTCGTGTTAATCGCCGAGACGCCACTCTAATGGTTTAACAATAATAACGGACCTGTTTAATAGAAATGAATTACAGTCATTATACAGCGAGGGCCTGCCAATCCCAGTGACTCTGGGCAACGGCTCAGACATGCAGGAGGTGGGGGGTGGGGGGTGTTCGCTGAAAACTGAAGCTCGCTTCTCGCTCCTCGCCTCTGCAGCGAGGTGATAAGTGAGGCTACAAGAAGACTGAGGAGGCGGTCTCCAAAGAGAGGCAGCTGTCAGGTTAAGGTTTGATTCCAGGGCGTCTTTTAGTCACAGGACTGTGGCATCTTTCTCTGATCAACCTGCAGGATTATGATGAAAAACAAAGAAAGCAGCATCAACACAAGAACTATTTGAAACTGGAACAGCAACAGCTTCCTCTAGCTTTAATTTCATTTTCTCTTAATTTATTAAAAATGCATTTTTTTTTAAGTATAAAAATAACCTTACTTTCCACTTAGTGTTCTCTGATTGAGACTGTCTTACTTCAAGGAAGAGCTCTGAAGCCGTCAGCAACAATTTTGAGTATCAAGAAAAACATCTGCATGTTTTGGGCGATCCCAAAGTTTAATTTTGAAAATCCCAGTCTGTTTTGTGTTTTGTCATAGTTCTACTGAAACATTTCAAACATCCTTAGGTTGTGTATTTCAACACTAGATTCTTGTTTGTTTAGAACAAGGGCTGTTGAGGTATCAGATATTTTTGGGCAGAAAGTTTTGTAATACAATAAAGATTTAAAAAAATGTATGGACTTTGCAATGAAGATCATGAAACATTCATTTCAGTGTCAGTTAAGTTGAGCTAAGTAAATTTAATCAAAGTTAGTGTTTTATTTTTTGAGTAAAGTGTGTTAGTCTGTAATACTAGACTCCTGTCAAGCTTAGTGTTGGCTTAAAAAACAAAACAAAACATTGAACTCATACTTTGATATTTATGGAAAACGTTTTGTTTGTTATGAAAAATACTCAAAACTATTGTGCAGATCTCCTCTACACTGAAAAAAAAGAAACACTGACTTTGTTTAAATTTCTTATGTCACCTGGATCCATTTCAGTAGATTATGTTAGTTGAAAGAAATAATTCTAAGTTGACTGTCCCATCATTTCTTTCAACTAAAATAATACAGTAGTTACATGAAACCAGTTGAGAGTTGATTTAATTAAAATCAATGCTTAATTTTTTGAGTGTAACATTTGTTTTCTTCAGCTGCTGCAGTTTGTTTTTTTATTTTTGCAACGTGACCAAAGGCCTAGTACTGTCCCCTAATAGACAGGAGGCCAGAACTAGGCCTCAGGCTGTTTTCTGTTCCTTCCTTATCCCCGCTACACTCAAAAAAAAACACACACAAAAAAAACAAAACCCATTGACTTAAATTAAATTTATTGTGTTAACTGGTTTAATGTAAATGTATTAGGTTGGTTGAAATTATTAATTTTAGGGTCAACTAAGTTGAACCTCCAGCCCTACTGAACCTCCACCTTTATTTATCTTTTTATTTATTTTTGGACAAATTCTCTCGGCATGATAATGCAAATACAGTAAATGAGATGAAATTATTGAATTCTAAGTCGTTCAACTATACAATTTGGCAAAGAGTATCCTGAAACAGAAGGGGAGTAACAAAATAAGATTCCAGTGCTTTCTGATTCAAAATTTAAAATAATCATCCAAGGAGTAAACATCATTTGCTGTGGAAGATGGCAACTTTTGAGCATACTGTTGACAACGTCACTGCCTCATTTGTGTTGAAATTTTTTTTTTTTTAAATTCTAAATTTCTATGCTTCATCATGATGACCTCAGCACACTTGATGCCAAATATCATAGTGTTATAACTTGAAATGCAATCATAACACCTCATTTAGTGGATTCACATTATCCCGCCAGCAGCTTCCAAAAGATGCTTCCAAAATAAACCAACTACTCACACAATGTTATATATGTATATATATATGCTTAATTTTGGTCATTTGTCAAAAGGTGAATACACACACGACAAGTTGTTAACCTAAGATGTTCCCAGGGCACTTAGAGTGACAGCTTTATAAAAAAAATACTATCAAGATGTCAGCATAAATGTTAAAATAAGCGACTCACAAAAACAAACACAGTTAGCAAAAGCAAAAAGAAATGTTATTCATAAAAACATGCAGTTATTCCAGGGTAATCTTTAGAGCTCCAGCTGTGTGTGGCTCTCTGACGGATGGTTAACAATGAGTGGAAACTCTCCAGCTCAGCAGAGAGCAGACTCACATGTCTGCCTGTTTATGGCATGCCATCCAGCCAAGGAGGCATTGTTTTATTGTTGCTTTACACAATGTGAGTTGTTAACCCTGAAAATGAACTCACATTGTATCAACAGCATCTGGTCCTGGTTCTCTCTCTGGGATCACTCCTGAATGTGTCAGACTGAATGTGCAGAGGTGTGGGTTTGCTGTTTTTCAGGAGTGTTTTCATTTCTCTGTTCAATTTCTGCCAAAAAAAATTTGAAAAACTTGTTTGTTTTTGTAAGTTAAGTCAAAATGAAACCATACGTTGTCGACAGCGTTTCCCCGTTTTCATCTGTTGATGTCTCACTTTGGAATACAACTCTTCATTTTCGCCCACTTACTTCCATTTGTTTCATTTTGCATGGAGCCAAAAGCACTCTGGGCCCCGAGGATCAACTTTCGGCATTCATTTCCCATTTAAAGAATATATCTGTGATGAAATGTAGCTGGAGCTGTATTCCTACACCCACATCGCCTCAAAGCGCCAAGCCTTAAACCCAAGCCGCGTCTGATCTGATTCTGTTCTATATGCAAGCAGGATCCTATGCAGCCGAGACTCTTTAGGTAACACGGGGGAGTGATTTTATTTTTGTCATCTCTCAGGTATGTATCTAGGTTGTCGGAACAGGTTTGTGCTCTCTCACTCGCTCGGCTCAGCTGCAGGAGATTAATGAGCTGTCAGCAGAGAGGGAGGCATTAAAAGACAGCCTTCTCCTGGTCAGAATAGATAATTACTGTTGATCACTGGTGCTGTAAGAGTAATAACTGCCTGCCTGTCTCTCTGCTCATCCATCTTTGTCTACCTGGCTGCCTGCTTGCATACACCACTCTCTAACTGTGTCTGTTTAGCTGTCCAAGTCTCTGGGTGCATGTAGAGATGTTACTGGAAAGGTCTTATTAAAATGTTGTGAGCCATCATTTATGATTATGCATGACAAAACTTTCTTTAAAGGTTTACTCCCTGGGAAGTCATCTCTGCATATTAGACTCTTCTTAGTGGCATCACCAGGAAGTTCAAATTCAATT